>JBAGKK010000250.1:1555032-1571947 GCA_037177015.1 Euceroptres primus
ATTTTAATTTTAAGTAGGTATCATTGAAACTGAAAACGTTATTTGGGTTTTATTAACATACATCAACATTTTCTACGAAATATATATATATATATATATATATATATATATATATAAATTTATAAATATTTATAATACTGTAAATTTATATATATAAGCTGACTCCGCTGAAAGGTACATTTTTGTCCTCCTTTTTTCACCCCAAAGATCGACGATAAGAGAAAGAAATATACACAAATACTTATCCAACATATGCACTTCTCTCATCGTTTTCATTGATTTATCCCGTAAAAGTTAACCTACATAGAACCTATACATATGCGGACTTGCCAAATTTTAATCCACGCCTAATATCGAAACCTCTTACTCCTAATTAGTGGGTGTGAATCCGGCAAATCACGAGGGAGGATTTGCAGGACGTGACTGGCTCAAATAGAGGTAATTAGCGAGGGTGGAAGTGGAGTGGCTTCGAGATTCAAGAACTCAGTGTCCGGAAGATTCGAAGAGGAGCCGAGAAATACCCTTGACGATCGACGAGAGGATAAAAGAGTGCCGAGGGTGATGAAAGTTGTGAAAGTTGTGGAGTTGTGAACGGTGATGGTATAAAGAGTGCCAGTGAGTTTAACGCCGAAACGGTGTAAACGCGAAGGTCAGGTGTCGGTGAAGCGGCGGAAACGTCTAATCCAATGGACGGGCATTGTTGTCAGACATATTGGGGTTTGTTCTTGAGGTGTCGGGGGTTGGGAGTGGGTGGGTGGCTGAGGAGGGTGGTTAGCTTTATTGATCTGTAAGACTGCCGACCTATGGACTCAGTCTCTCTTTATCTCGCTTCTTCTCTCTTTATCTCTCTTCTTCTCTCTTTATCTCTCTTCTTCTCTCTTTATCTCCCTTCTTCTCTCTTTATCTCTCTTCTTCTCTCTTCTTCTCTCTTCCTCCCTTTTCTTCCCTCTTCCTCACTCTTCTTCGCTCTTCCTCTCACTCCTTCACCCCATCTCTCTCTCCCTCTATTTTCTTCTCCTTCCTCCTACTCTCTCTTCCTCTTTGCTCAGCCTACCCATTCTCTACCTTCTCTTTTCTCTCCTCCACCTTCTGGACCTTCTCTCTTGTCTCTATACCTCCCACCTTTCTGCAGGTTCTATCTACTACTCTCTAGCCACCCTTAACGCTGGTTTAGCAAGGGACAAACCCCGACCATCTACATTCTACATCATACAATATCCAGAACCAGCTAACCAACACACAAGTCGCTTAAATCTACGCTCAACCGAGTCTCATTGTGTTTGTGTAACGCGGGAAAACCACCGGCGACAATGACTTCGTCATAACTTCCGACATTCTTCGCACTTCATTGACGAGAATTTATGAATCATTTGTTCCAGATTTTTCAACCAGAGGTTGAAATTTCTCTTATTCTTTGAACGTCCTTACTTTTTTCTCAGAAGGTTGTTAAAAGTATATTCCTTATTTGAAAACTAAGGTAACATATTTCTCAGTAAAGAAAATCGCAGTAGCATATTTAATGTGCCTCCGATTATGATTAATGCAGAGCATGCATTTTAGATCGGAATTATACTAAAACCGATGGAATTTTTATTGAAAATTATAAAATATGCACAGTAAAGTAAATATGCACATAGTAAAGTCTAGAAATCCTTTTAGAAATAAATTCGGTGTTAAAACTGAGGGAATATTCACGTCGGAAATCATACTCGGAAATCTCTGGAAATCTCAGTCTATCTCTCTTGTTTTTAAATTGTTTTTCTATTTCTGCCTCCCTTCCACTCATTCGCAATCGATGGAAATCAGAGGGATTCACGGCAGTCGATTGCCCAGTGAATAGCCTCTCGACTAAAACAGCCCACACGACAAAAATATCCCACTTCAGTTTTGTCCGCGAATCCGGAATAAAAGAAGTATGATTTGCGGATCAAGGTAGAAAAAATTTTTATTGAAAACAGATGGAAACAGAATCAAAAATCTGATTTGCAATTCTTTTAATCTGAAGTTGGATATCTAGAAGTTGGATATGGATCATATTAGAATGCCCAAAAAACCATCCCGGATTGAAAGAAATTACAGTTTTTTACTGTGTTGTAATATGCAACAAACAAGAACCTCTACGATTTCTAATTCGTACACTTTATTCTACGTTCAATTTTTGTCCACATCAAAATTTCCCAAAATATAGAAAACAATATTTTTTTATCATTCTGAATAAAAGTTTCATGTCTTCAAAGTCTAAAATCAATCTTTAAAATCTTCTCGTAGTCATTATAGAAACCTAAACATCACAATATTTTTGACGTTGAGGAAAAATTATCACTTAAGTAATTACAATGAATAAAACCTCTTTCACAATAGTTAATTTACCGAATATATAGCAGAGATCACAGTCAGACCCCTATTCCCCTTTTTTTCTTTACTTCTCTACTTGTATATTTTTTCAAGATCCCCTAAAATCTCTATTTTTGAGAATTTTTTCCTTTTTTTATTCAAATTACTTTTCCAAGAATTAGAATAAATAGAAATGTACGACATTCAAAAACACGTGTTACAATATTAAAACATTAGAGAATCAGAGTCTTCTAGAATCTTTTAGAAACTTCAAAACTTTTCACAAAATTTTCTGAAATTTTCTAGACGGACAAAATTTTCTGGATCTTCTTGACTCTTTTAATGTCTTTCAAAAATTTCCATAATCAAATCAATTCTAAAATATATTCTAGAATCTTTTTTTCTGGGTTCTCCTGTAATCTTATAAAATCTTAAAGATTCACCAATAATTCTTTGATATTTTAAAAAAATATACTAGACTGTTCCTGAATCTTCTAGAATCCTCAAAAATATTCTAAAATCCACAATTTCCAGAATTCTGCAGAATCACTCAGATTTAAATTTACAAGAAAAAATCTTTAATAATTGGTAAATGAACATCTTTTGAAATCTTTAATAATCTTCTAGACTGTTTTCAGAATCTTTCTAAAATTCTGCAGACTTTTCGAAACTCTTCACAAAAAAGTCTGGAAGAGACTAGAAGGTATTAGAAGTTTTGGATAGAATTAAAAAGATTTTTGAGGATTCTGAAAAATTCTGAAATAGTCTAGAATATTTTGAAAAACCATAATAGGTTTTGAGGTGTTTTTGAAGATTTTAGAAGATCATAGAACTCTGGAAAAGTCTGGATACCTTTGTGAGAGTTTTAAAAAATTCAGTGAAATTTTAGAAGATTCTAGACAATGCTGGAGAATTTTATAAGATTCTGGAAAAATCAGAAAATCTCTGGAAGATTCTAAAACATTATAAAAAATCTTCAAGATTCTAACACATTATAAAAGATCTTGAAGATTCTAGAGGGTTTTGAGGGATTTTAGGAGATTTAACGACTCTACAATTACATCGAAAATTAAAAATATTCAAAAAATTCTAGAAGATTGTCGAAATCTCCAGAAGATTTCATGAAGGATTTTAGAAAACTCTAGAGAGTTCCAAAGGTTCTGAAAGTCTAGTTTTTAGTGTATTTTATAAGATTCTAGACAGGGATGTAAGACTTTTGAAGATTTTTTAAGATTCTGGAGAATTTTGGTAATAATTAATTTGGTAATTTCATAATTCAGAAATCTAAATTCTTGTCAACAATTACGATAGTCGAATATTTTTTTATGTGATTAATTTTTAGTCGAGACATTTTTTCGTTCAGAAATATAAAAATTACCTAATAAAATGGCGGATGTTCAAAAAATATCGAAAAGTCGATTAAAATTAGTTGAAAAAGATGATTATGGATTGATAAGTTGAATATTTTACAGTTAAAGATGCAAAAAATCGCTTCAAAGTCTGTCCCCAAGTTTTGTGTCAGGTTTTACGATTTTGATATTTTAAGATAAAACTCGAAGATCGTGATTCAAATTATTTAAAATACGACGTAGATTTGTTAATTTTAGGCTAACGAAGATTTTCATACAGTTGAAAATCGACTTCTCATCAGTATTTCCAAATAGCTTTACTATTTGACAAATTTGGAAAAATTACTATTTTTGCACAATATGTTTTATAAAGTGTCATATTTATCGAAATATTAATTCCAAATTTTGTTAAATGAAAATATATATTGAAGATATGTAGTTAATATCAAATAAATCGCGCAATCACAAATGTTTTCCATTTTTTAAATAATTTTTACCTGTTTCATAACTAGCACAAATATATTCCTTGATCTCACTATGTCGTCTTTTCATACTCTCTTATGTTGGTCGTGTTTAAAAAAACATATTTTAGGCGGCATGGAATAATAATTTTTTTTGGAAATTTCGTGGTCAACTTATTTCGATAGTCAACTTTTTGGCAATCACTCATATGAAGAAATAATTGTTTTAATTACATTGTTTTAATAAGTGTGTTTTTATCTGCAAAATCTTATGTGACATTTGTTTTTGCTTTATCCTCTATCAGAATAAATTTGATTAAATATGAGTAAATTTCATCCGGTCCCATGTCCTCTCTTACATTTTTTTCAATTTTGTAGCGTTATATATTTTTACAGAAAATTCTATATCTACTTATCAATGCACGTGTACTTCCAAACTTGCAAAATAAACTTCATATTTTGTTGCTAATCATAATTGCAAAGTAATAATCACTTTTAAATGTCCCTGAATTTTTATGTCATCCGGTCACAAAACAGTTTTTTGTTATTTTTATGATGGAGTTTAATTTTTCCCTTTGAATTAATTAACAATAGTTATAATTATAACTAATTATAGCAATAGTTATAATCAATTAACAATTAGTTATGTCAAAATTGAATCACACATTATTAGTTATAAAGTGTCTTATTATTATTAGTTATAAAGTATAAATTATTTAAGAGAAATAACGAATTTGAAAACCCTAAAGAGTGCGTACATCAATTCGGTGTCATCCGGTCACACGGGTTTATGGTTAACTGAACACATTTTAGAGGTGAGTCTATGAAGAAAATATTAATGAAAACATGTACTTCTTACCTCTAAAACTCTTGATTAATAGGCTATTCCAGAGTAAAGTTATTCTTTGGAATTATAAAATTTTTCATGGTTAACTTTGTCATCCGGTCACACAACATGTATTCACAATCAGTGAAGTTAGTTTCAAAAAGAAATATTATCGATATTCAGACTATTTTTAAATTTTAAAATAGTTTTTAATAATCTTAAAGCAATATTTTATTTTGATTAATGTTTTTTTGATAGAATAACATTATATAAGCTTCTAAAGGAAGATCTCATTGTTATTTAAACTTTAAGAATATTGTAAATCTGTGAAATCAAAAGTTTGTCTAATGGCAAACTTTTGATTTGAACTTAATAGTTTAAACTTAATAGTTTAAATTTAAACTTAATAGTTTAAAAAAATTTGAATACAAAATAAGACAGCACTTCTTCACCTCGCTTATAATAACTTTACACTTAATGTGATTAATATGAACAGAAAAAAAACGTTTTGTTTGGATTAAAAATACTTTTTCTCTTTTAAGTATAAAATCGAAAAATTCCAACTTTTTGATTTTCACCTTTCACCCTAATTCACCCTTCACCCTTTCACCCTTCTTAAGTGTCCAGGTCCGGAACCGCCTTTAAGTTCTTAAGATTCCGGGTACGACCGGGACCCTTGGTGGACCATTTAGATACCCGGACCTTTTAAAACTTACGGGTTTCGATCCCTCATTTTTAAAAGGAACAATTTTTCCCCCTTTTTCCCTTTTTTTTCGAAAAAGGAATCCCCTATTTTCCCTAAAACTCAACTTCCGAACCGCTGAGATCCCCGATATAGAGTTACTTCGAAGGGAGTATGCGCATTTTCGCAGCATTTTCTCCGTTGCTCTCTGCTCCCTCTTTCTCCCAACTCCCACGCCATCCCTTGCACCCTCATCCCTTTCTCTCTCGACTCTCCGTCTCGCTTCCGCATTTTTCTTACATCCCCCTTTCCTCCCGCCTTTCTCAGCCTTTTGCCAAACCTCCCACCTCCTCGTGCCCTGAATCGACTC
Organism: Euceroptres primus; assembly: GCA_037177015.1. Classification (NCBI taxonomy): domain Eukaryota; kingdom Metazoa; phylum Arthropoda; class Insecta; order Hymenoptera; family Figitidae; genus Euceroptres; species Euceroptres primus. The sequence continues at coordinate 1,561,055 of JBAGKK010000250.1, forward strand.
AACTCCCAACACCCTCTCTATCTCGCCGTTGTGAATTCGCCCCAGCTTACTAACACCACCACATTTCGTATACACCCTTAAAATGAAGCATGTGGACGGAAGTACATCGTATGTGGCCCTCGAACACTAGTGTTGGCAGACACATTAACGCACACGGACTCCCGCTTTTGAGATTAAACTCGAACGGTACACGAAGCAGCTCCCCAACGTGGAGGCATTTTTCTTAGCTCGCGGGGTCGGTGGGGTTGAAAGGGGCAAAAGGACCGCGTGCCTAAATTAATATCCACCCACACACTCACACATATTCACACACATTAGAAACCCGCACACATGGATGGATATTCAAACACATGGACAGAAACAAACTTATTCATGCACACATGCATTGCATATACCTTACGTGACCATTTAGTTGCGTATATCGTATTCTAGATTGGCACACGTACAGGCAAGGGAATTCGCACACTAATAGAAATTCCGGTATGACTCTCAGTATGTACGGACATTTCGACCCCCCTGGATTTCTAGCGGCCATTATTTAGCGCGCTTAGAACTCGCTGCGGCGGAAATGGCCGCCGAATACCCACTTGGCGTGCGTGCATGTATAGATTCGCAGAAATGTTGGAATTCGAGTCGCTTTTCCGGGCTCAATGGATGGGTCAACCTTTTCGCTTGAAATAACGCAAAACGCGATTCGAAGTACACAGAGGTACAGATTGACACTGCCGGAAGCCAGCCGGAAACTCGTCGGCGTGTTTCATGGTGACTGAGCCTGCTGTCATCATCATATGAGCACTTTTGCTGTCTTGCGGTTTTTTTAGTCTTAAGAAGAACAATTTAAAAGTATAATTTCATTTAAGACCAGTTTTGATATCAATCCAAAAAAAAAAGAAAATATTTTGCTGGATGTAATCTACATTTAGAAAATTTTCGAAATTTCAAACACTTTTTATTTAACCCGTTGACTGTGTATAACCTATAAATCCCATGCTTTATGAAGATATATTATGCGTCATGACACAGTCAACGGGTTAAGGAAGATGACCTAGTGATAGTGCCGGACCCGGTAATCGTGCGATTTTAGTATAAATCTCCCAATTAAGTATTTCCACCATAAAAATAAAAGTATATTTTTAGGAAACTTTGGACAGCGCTGGTTTGTAAAAATTACTTTATTAATATACAAAATTTGCGAAAATAGATTTACATAACTCGATTTTATAGTTGTTCGCGACGAATCATGAAACGACAGAAATCGCTAAATGTTCAAGTTGGGATACATGGCTCTTTACTTTAGAGCTAGTGCGTTCAGGCCTTACGGGGGGGGGGGATAACAGGGAGATTCTCCCCGGGCCCTGAGTTTTCGAGGGGGCCCGGATTTTCCGGAACTGTGCGAAAATAAATTTTTTAAAAATAAAATTATTGCATCAGTCTGGATTCTAAATTTTTAAAATTACATATAGGGCTCGTCATTCTCACCCCCGGGCCCGGTTTTCCTCTCTACGGGCCTGAGTGCATTTAAAAGTCTCTTAACGAAAATCGTTTTCCCATAATAAAATTCTGTAATTCTGTAATAAATTCTGTTTTCTAAAAAGATGTGTAATCTGCATTTAGCACTTTTTTTGTGCGAGAAATATAGATCATGATAACTGGGTCGTCAGAAAAGCCATGTAGTCACAGTAATCGTGGCATAAAACGAAGGCTGGGAAAAAGATGTCAAGATTTTATTTCAATAATTGTTAGTTAATTGTTAGTTATTGTGTAAACAATTTAGTTTCTTATTAGTTTAAAGTTAATTAAAATTGAATTTTCTGATATAGTATTCAAATATACTTTGCAATATAAATAGAAAGGTATTAGTTAATTGTTAATTGTTAGTTAATTTGTTAGTTATAGTGTAAACAATTTAGTTTCTTATTAGTTTAAAGTTAATTAAAAGTTGAATTTTCTGATATAGTATTCAAATATACTTTGCAATATAAATAGAAAGGTATTTTTCATGTATGTATTTCAAGTACGTATTTTTCATAATAGTGTTATTGATTTTGCATCGTGAATGCAACCTAACCTTATTCAACATAACCTGCAATATGGGTGAATCCTTTAACACAAAGTTTATCCAATTTCGCAATTGTGTTTATATATTTTTATTTCACTAATAAAACTTTAAACAAAAATCATTTATTTTGTTTTTCAATTGCTGAGAAGAAATTTAAAAATAATTTCATTTTCCGCACGAAGACTGGGCCGAACTCGCACGGTTACTCGTACATGGACAAATTCTAAATCGCGATTACTAAGCCATCAGTGCATTTTGACTTTTAATTAACTATAAATTAAAACTGACATGACATATATTGTAAACCGTATTTTAATAGTATTCTATGGCGTTAAATGCTTTAATTAGTACCAACATTTTTTCAAACTATTCTTCCCAACACAATTTTCATTATAATTTTCATCATTATAAGTCAACCAAATCTCTTAACGTTACGATTACTAGGTCATATACCTTACTGTGATCCAGTGGTTTATTACTTGAATTGCAAGATTGAACGAGATTGCAAGATTGCCAAAGATTGCAAAAGATTGCCAAAGACTGCATGAGATTGCAAAAGATTGCCAAAGATTGCACGAGATTGCATGAGATTGCAAGAGATTGCATGAGATTCCAAAAGATGGCCAAAGATTGCACGAGATTGCAAGATATTGCATGAAATTGCATAAGATTGTACAAGATTGCATACAAAGTGTACACCAGATTGCATATAAAGTATTCACCAGATTGCACGAGTAATTAGCTCCTCGATTGTGATTGAAAATTCATTTACTGGTGATTGAAATTTCATTTACTGTGATTGAAAATTCATTTACTTTTGGTTGAAAATTCATTTATTTTAGTTGAAAATTCATTCATTTTGGTTAAAAATTCATTTACTTTTGGTTGCTCTGCTTTATACCGGACATAAAAGATAAATTGCTAAGAAATGTGAAAATTAAAATTCTGAAGTTAAAATATTAATAGTCGGGGAAAATAAAAAATTGGTCAGTAAAAAGTGAGGGAAAAATTAGGAAATTTAGAAAGTGAAATTTTACGGCCACCTTATTTGTTACGATCACCAAGCTGCTTGTTATTACTTGTTCATTTCATTAAAACTTTATATTTCATTCATTTCATCATTACTTGTTTCATTTCATTTCATAAATTTCCTGTCTTTTCCCTGACTGAATTTTATTTAAAAATCGAAAATGATATTTAAGGATGTATATTTTAAATTTTAGTAAACCTGGTCCCAATGACTCGTTTATTTTAAATAAATTCTAAATTTTCATTTTCAACCAATGAAAAAAAAGTTTCTTAATACCACCGGGAAAGAAAGATATATCTCCTTGCTTAGGAAGCGTTGTTAAATCACTAAGAATTATTCAAATTTGTCACGAATATAATTTCTCATTTGAAAATTTAATTATAAAATTCCAATTTAATGGAAATTTTCATTTTAATCCTGAAATTACTGTTTGTACTGTACTTACAAGGTATGAACGATAAATGCAATTAAAGTATCTCTAATTAACACGAACTATGAATAGGTATCCATTCATTTTCCACAAAGGGCTTTTTATTCTGTGAACATTTGATAAAGTTTCGTGTACCGAATATCGAAGCTTCATGGTACTGGTTATTTAAATACTTTTTTTTTTGGAAATATAGCAGTGATTTTAATGTAGCTCAATCACTGCTTTTTACGGCTTTAGATTTCAGAGGAACTTTTAAATTAAAGCGGATTATGCAGAATTGAAAAACTTTCACGTTCGTATGCCCTTTAACGTTATTTTATGATTGGAAGTCGTTTCAAAATTCTCGCTTGAATGCGTCACTACAATCTTTGGCAATTATGAAATCTCTTGCAATCTTGTGCAATCTCAAGCAATCTTTGGCAATTTTTTGCAATCTTAAGCAATCTTTGGCAATCTTGCAATCTATTGCAATCTCTTGCCATCTTGTGCAATCTTGTGTAATCTCATGCAATCTCATGAAATCTTGTGCACTCTTATGCAACCTCAAGCAATATTTTTGGAAATCTCATGCAATCTTTAGCAATCTTGACAATCTTCAGCAATCGTGGCAATCTTTAGCAGTCTTGGCAATCTTTAGCAATCTTAGCAATCTTGCAATCTCTTGTAATCTTGTGCAGTATCATGCAATCTTATGAAATCTTTGGCAATCTTTTGTCATCTTTAGCAATCTCATGCAATTTTTAACAATCTTGCAATCTCTTCTCTCTAAATCTGAATCAGTTAAAATTCGACTGATTCAATCAGTACAACAGATCTTCCAGTTCAACTGAAAGATCAGTTATTTTCGGAGTTTGACTGATGAAATAGTTAAGTGGCCACTGATCGAACCTATTGATTGAGTGAGTAATGCAAAATGACTAATTTTTTTTGGTTATTATTTCTGCATTACTGATTGTTCAGGCAATAGTCGAACATAACCTCTATCTGTTGACAACTTTTGCACATGGCATTGATAGCATATTTTCCAAAATATATACGCAAATTCAACTGTCGCAACAAGCATGTTCAAGCATAACAAAAAATTACATAGTAATTTATTTAAACATTTTCCACAAATAATGTAGTGGATAATATGGTGTTAAGTGAATTTTCATGATTTGTATGGGAAAAGGTTCTTAAATGTAGTTGAGTGATAGTTCTTAATAGAAGCTAATAATAATTATTCCTAATAACTTAATTTTTATATAAATAAAGAAGTAGATTCAGAAGTTATTTTTGGAAATAACGGAAATGGAAAATAATATGGAAATCAATATTTGTAAATCCCTCTAAATATCAGTAGAGTTGGAGCCACGCAGTGAGCAATTTGTGTACTCGCAGAAAAATATGGAGGGAAATTATTGAAGGAAGTTTTTTTAGTCGCCATTATCTCGTTACATGGATCTGCGTATTTTTCAGCGTTTTCGGCTTAGAAAATATTTTACTAAGCTGATGTAAGTTTGCGAGTTACTCTATTTGATTTTTTGTCATAAATTTAATCTCAATTTTGCACTGAAATTGAAGCAAATATAATTTTATTCTGATAGAGCGCAACCTAATCTTTATAACCTGGCATCTTGGTATCTTGAAATAATGGTTTTAAAAAGATAAGACGCATAATTTACTGTAATTTTTATTTCGATTCTTTGGAATTATTTTGTAATCTTTCATAACCTTAAAACAAAAAATTAATCAGGATTTTTCACTTGCAGGTGACTAAAGTTAGGAGATTCATGGTAAATTCAGAGTCAGGAATTTTGTAAATTTGATTAAAAGTAAACAGTTAAAGATAATTTTTAAAAAGGCTCAACAAAATTTTCTGAAAGGAGTTTCAGCCCTATTCGACTGCCCAATTTTCAGCATCGAATCTTATGCAACATAAATATTCCACCACGAACTAATCCGCCAGAGGCGCCACATCTGTTGAGGCCCACGAAAGCATTGTGGTGTATCGGGAATATTAATAAATAAGTAAAAATCTAATGATTCTGATTATTAAAAATCATGAACTTTTTTATGACTTCTTTCATACGTAAAGAATATTTGAAACATAAAAAATGTTTCGAAAATGGAAAAGAGTTATTGGGAAAAAAAATTTAAAAAGTGTACTTATAGAATATCCAAAAAAACATAATTAAAATATAAAAATCAAATAAAAAACGTAAATATGAAGAACATAAAAATTTAGCACTGTATTTTATTTTTTTAATTAAAATTTAATTAAATTTTCTAAAAAAATGTAAATAAACTATACATAAAAAATAGTACATTACCGTAACGCCAACACAACGTGCGCAATCCTAAATATTGCGTATGCTTTTTTTCGTAAGCGTGCGAAATATTGAGGGTTGCGCACGGCGTGTTGAAAAATAAATTATAATTTGTCCCCTTCACACAATATTTTGTTAATCAAAAGAAATTTAAATGCATTTTTTAAAAGTTTTTCTAAGTGAAAGAAAAATGTAAAATTATTTTATGAAATATTTTTTTAAATTCAAACTTTCGGTGAAGAAGGAAGGACTTTTAAATAAATGAAAAGGGCTCTTAATAATGTCGAGATGAAAATTTATTTTTAAATATATACATTAATAATAAACAATATTTAAATTTTATACCCAAAGATGCATAGTTTTATAAAATAAAATCTGTAATAAAAGCAACATATACTTGCTATAAATGCAAGACATATAATTAATAAAGTATTTGTTTATTAATAACGTTTATTATTAATAAACAAATACTCATTTTCATATATAAACAGCTTCTTTTAGGCACACATAACAAAAGTATCCTGATAATAATATGTGTGCCTAAAAAGAAGCTGTTTATGTATAAAGATGAGGTTTTGTTTATTATTAAGTTTATTATTAATATGTATTGCTTTTATAACAAGTATGTGTTCCCTTTATAACAGATCTCAATTTATAAAATTATGCTTCTTTGTGTCTAAAATTTAAATATTGTTTGATATATTAAAATATAAATGTTTATCTCGACATCATTAAGAACTTTTTTTATTTATTTAAAAATTCTTCATCCTGCACCAAAAGCTTAAATTAAAAAAAAATATTCCATAAAATAATTTCACATTTTTCTTTCATTTGGAAAAACTTTTTACAAATGCTTATAAATTTCTTTTAATTATCAAAATATTTTTTGAAGGGGACAAATTATAAATTATTTATTTTTGTTATATAATTTATTTACACTTTTACACACAATTTAATTAAATTTTAATTTAAAAAAGAATAAAAGACAGTATTAACTTTTTATGTTCTTTATATTCATATTTTTTATTTGATTTTTATATTTTAATAGGGTTGAAGATGTAAATAAGTAGAAAAGTGTTGATTTATATTTTAATTATGTTTTTTGGGATATTTTACAAGTACAGTTTTAAAATTTTGTTTTTCCAATAATTCTTTTTCATTTTCGTAACATTTTTTATGTTTTGAGTATTCTTTACATATGAAAGTAGTCATAAAAAATTCGTGATTTTTAATAATCAGAATCATTAGATTTTTAATTATTTATTAATATTCCCAATACATCACAATGCTTTCGTAGGCCTCAACAGATGTGGCGCCTCTGGCGGATTAGTTCGAGGTGGAATATTTATGTATCGCCATTTTTCAGGGCAGCCGAATAGGGCTAGGAGTTTAATTAAGAACAAAACAATTTCCATAAAAGCTGTGAAGCAAGCTGCAAAATGTACTACAATTATAAATTATACTTGAAATAAGGGAAAAAATGTGAAAAAAAGTTTAATTTAGGAATATTTAAAAATATTTTTATGCATTCGGTTGTGGAAAAACTTTTTGAAAATGTGTAGAAGAATAAAAGGTTTTTATAATATTTCAATTAGGTGTAATTCATTTTAAGTTATTTAAAACAGTAAAATCCTGCAGTAACAAACTTTTACAGAGAATGTTATCATTTAAAATCTAATAATTTGAAATTTTGTTATATATATATATATATATATATATATATTAAGCTACAACAAATTTTTAATAAAAATAAAGAATTTTATATGTTTAATATCGTTTCCTGAAATCTAAACTTTTTATTTTTATAATATCTAAAATTGAATTTTCAGAATAGGCAAAAAATTTGGTTTAATCTTTAGAAGCGACTTTAAAAAGTTTCAATTCCTTTGCGAATGATACCTTAGAAAAAGACGAATAATTTAAACACCTTTTGTATATGGTATTCCGGTTTTCTTTTATACATATATATTTTTTCTGTATGCACATTCATGATGTTATTCGTACTGCAGTACACTTAAATGTACTGTGAACACAGTCTAATAATTAAATTGATTTGATCGCATAAAATTAAAAGTTGTTCATTTTACATTTGATTTAAAATATAAAAATTTAATAGAGTCTGAGTTAGAGCTGTGAAGTCTGTTAATATTTTTAATTGATATTTCGCTTCCGAAATTTTAAATTGTGGAATTTGAAACAATTTGGGAGTATGGCACATTTTTTCCATATTTACCACAATTTTTGTATTCATCTAAGGATTGATTAAATTCTTAAGGGACCATCTCAGTGTGACGGCCGAATTTTGCTGTGAGCTATGGTACATTTTTTTCATATTTACCACAATTTTTGTATTCATATAAGGATTGATTAAAATCTTAAGGGACCATCTCAGTGTGACGACCGAAAAAATGGCCAATTTTCATGATTTTTTTCAATGAATAAGAAGAATAATCGGTCCGAATTTTTTTCATTGATTAGTAGCACTTATCTCCTATACAAAATAATTTTCCTAATGGAAATTTTTATCTTTTAGAATAAGCAAAATAATGTTCTAAGAGACCTCCTTTAAGAAACGTCACTCGATGGTGGAAATCCCCTGGGTCGTAAAAATGGTCTGAAACAAAATATCAAAGGTGATTATTAATCTGTATGAATGTCGCTATCGTGCTATGGAAGGCTTTTTTCCGATAAACAAAATGGTGATTTTTTCGATTTACAAAATGGCGGCCATTTGAAATTTTGATGTAAAATTTCACCAAATTTTTCGGGAGATTTTTGTTTATAAAAAATGAAATTTTTTAAATTAAAAAAAGGTTTCATAGCACGATGGAGAATGACTTTGAGAATGACATGTAAAAATTTGAGAATGATAGCTTGAAAACTCTGTTAATAGGAGTTTCCACCGTTTTGAGAAAAGGTGTTTCGAGAAAAACGAGTTTAAAGTTTCGAATACGGTATTTTTATAATTATGAAATAATTATGAAACAATTATGAAATGTGGACTTACAATCTCTATTCTCCACAGAATACCCCTTCGGCTCCTTCGAATCTCTCATTTTCAGCAGAAATTTCATCTCTGCGAGCTGTTCTGGCTTCTTTTGAGTCAACGGAGCTGCGACGCGTGGTTCAACCGCCCAAGTCAGGTGGAGCCCCTGGACGACCAAAATAATTCGAATTTCGCAACCAAACTTTCACATAATATTTTCGAAGACCCATACTTTGAGAATATGCAAAAAAAATCAATTTTTAAAAATTTTTACACTGACATGGTCCCATAATATTTTTAATTTCAAACGTGAAATATCAATTAAAAATATCAATTGATTTAAAGCTTTCAATTTCTTTTATTTGAAATACAGTTGAGAAATATAAACCAGAGAGGTCCTGCGTTGTGCACATGCGCATCTTTCCAAAAACAACCGATGGATCAGTCATAATTATTAGTTTCGTCACCGAGCGCCAACTTTCGAAGATTACTGATGGAATCAGTCACTTACGTTTAATTGATTGAATCAGTCACTTCCGTTTAATTGATTAAATCAGTAGATTTTAACTGATCTTCAGTGACTGACTTCTTGCTTTTTGAATTAGTCAAATCTGATTGAAAATCAGTTACTTTTAACTGATTCAAATTTAGAGAGTTGCAATCTTGCAATCTGGTGTAGACGAATAATCTAAGTAATTAACCCTTCGATTTAGAGTACATTTTGCAAATGCTTCTAAAATAAGCTCCTATCGGAAATAATTTTCTAAGCTGAGTGTACTGGTTCGTTGGACTTAGATTTAGGGGCTGCAAGTTGGTGGCAGTTCGCGGGGGGTGGTCGGCCGGAGTTCAAGGGGGAGATGAGAGTCGTCGGTCGTCGTTCGTCGTTGGGATGGAGTAGAAAGGGATATGGTGTGGGGTTGGTTCACATTTACATAGCGGACCCGACAGGACTAGATGACTAGGCGGGGGGTAAAAAGGAGAAAGGGGTAGGTGGTGGCAATTCTGGCAACATGGCCGCGACCGACTCTCGCGATGGAAATACGAAGGGTGGTCAAAGGGGGTGAAAAGGGGGGTTTTTCGTATGAGTTTCCTATGCTTCCTCATGCCATACCCCGCACCTCTTCATCACCTCAAACACCCAGAGGTCCTCCCACCTCCTCCACCTCCACCGACCCTCTTTTGCTTAGACGAGATTCTCGGACCTGGATTCAGTGTTATTGGATTATTAAGGACACTATTGGATTAAACGCGATTTCAGTGTGCGACTCATTTCGAACTCTGCTGCGGTTTCCAGTCCTGATTGGTCGCGACATCAAAGTTCCGGAGCATACTATACGGCACCCAAAAGTCGTTCTGAAGCTGATGGCAAACTAGTGCTTACATTTCGAGTATTTGTTCTCACAAACGTGGGAATCGAGATGGAAATCATGTTCATTTGGCGATGTCGAAAGTTTCGAAATATATTAGAATTTCATAATAGACTTCTTCAGCGAGCAAATATGATCACTTTGTTCAAGTATATGTAATTAATTTTGACGGAGAGTTATTATGATTTCGTTCTATAATGTAGAGAATGATAATTTTGTTATTTTTTAACAAAATATTTGCTGCTTCACAATGCAACACAGAAAAAATCTGAATTCAATTTGATTAGTGTAGTCTACTTCAGATTTTTTCTGTGTTGCACTGTGAAGCACTGTGTTGCAGTGCAGCAAAAACTCATTTTGAGTTTTTGCCAAAAGTTGAGTTAGTTTATCTCGAGTGTCGAAGGAAAATTGAAAATTTCTCAAAATGAGCAGTCAGTATCACTTTTGGTGCACTTCAAATTGAGTAGGTTACGCTACTCAAATTGAACTGCACCAAAAATGATTTTCCAGTGGATTTTTTTCCTACCGCTTTTCTATATTCAACGAAAAATTCACTTTATTTTACAACTATTTTTACCAATATCACGAATGCTGTATTGAAAGAGGGTTTCCATAGTAAGAAAAAAAATTAACTAGATTACCGTTTTCTACATTACATTGTAAGAAATCCTTTGTAATATGTATTTTTTTATTCACTGATTTACGAGGTAAT
>JBAGKK010000250.1:1582329-1600040 GCA_037177015.1 Euceroptres primus
TGGCGCCTATTTAAGTTGCAAATATTCTTCAACTTAGTGGGAAATTCTTAAAATTAGAATATCGTTTTTTCGGTGTACTTAGCATTTGGAATCGTTTTTTCAAGCCGTTGAGTTGAGTCTCCATCAGAGATTTTTAATGTTAAGTACACCCCTGTTTTCAAAAAATAATTTTAAACCCTACCGAAATGTAGAGAGAATTTTTCAGATATCTAGAACGTTTCTACTGGTAAAAATACGCTAGAAAAATTTGATTATTCTAGAAATCATAAGTGTAAACTACTCGGTAAACTAAGTTTTTGATTTTTTAAAATTATTCTTTTTCAACTGACTTTAAATATTATTTTTAACATCTGGGGGTGTTCTAGTGATAAAAATACTCTAGAAAAAAATTGGTTGATAAATAATAATTTATCAAATAATTGATAAATATATTTTTGTATTTTTTTTATTTTTTAATTTTAGTGATAAAAATACTCTAGAAAAAATTGATAAATTCATGAAATCAAAAACAAAAGGGCAGCATGTTTTCCAAGAAGTCATTTTTTAAGTAATTTTTTTAAAACTAAATTTTTACTTTTTAAAATTATTCTTTTTCAACTGACTTTTAAATATTATTTTTAACATCTGAGGGTGTTTTAGTGATAAAAATACTCTTTAAAAAACACAAAAATGACTCCTTGAAAACAATGCCTCTTTGTTTTTGATTCCATGAACATATCAATTTTTTCCTAGAGTATTTATATCAATAAAATTAAAAATTAAGAAAAAAACACAAAAATGAATTTATCAATTATCAATTTTTTTCGAGAGTATTTTTATCACTAGAACACCCTCAGATGTTAAAAATAATATTTAAAGTCAGTTGAAAAAGAATAATTTAAAAAAATCAAAACCTCAGTTTTTAAACAATTCAATATATTTACACTTATGATTTCCTAGACTAATCAAATTTTTTCTAGCGTACTTTTACCAGTAGAAACGTTTTAGATACCTGACAATATTCTCTATATATTTCTGTAGGTTTTAAAATTATCAGGGTGTCTAGCGGACCGGTAAATCGGGAAAAACCGGGAAAATCCCGGGCATTTTATTTTACCGGGAAAACCCCGGGAATTTTATTTGCCGGGAAAAAATCGGAAAAACCAGGGAATTTTATTTTACCGGGGGAAAACCAAAAAAAAACCGGAAATTTTATTTTACCCGGAAAAAACCGGGAAAACCCCCGGGAATTTTATTTTACCGAAAAAAAACGGGAAAACCCCGGGAATTTGATTTAGAATCGGGATTATACTTATATTTTATTTTTTTATTCTTCAGATTTTAATAGCATTTAAGCAACTACTTGTGATTTTGACTGCATAATTTAAAAAATATTTAAAATTTTCAAAAAATTCTAAAATCAACAAAAATTTTTTTTAAATTTCGGTTTTTAGAATATTGTTTTTTATTAAGAACTGTACATGCAAAAAATTTTACGAATTTTTTTCGCGCATAGGAAAAATTTTTTCAATTTACCAGGTTACTTGAAATTCAATTTTTCTAAAACAACAAAATACGACATTTTGCTATTTAAGTATCCGAAAGTAAGCATTTCAAACTTTATTTTTAGTTAACAAAAAAGGAAAAAAGGGTCAAACTTTTAAAAAAAATCAAAAGTATTTTTGATTTTTAAAAATTATGGCTAAATTTTAAAATTTTAAAAATTTTTTTATGTTATTCGAAAGATTGGGAAAAAATATGTCGAAAAAGTTTGGGTTAAAATTTTTTACATGCTATACATAAAAAGATTTTTACATCCAAAATAGATGCTCTTTGCGCAAAGTACAAAAATTTCACCCCCTCTATCGCAGCGAGTTTTTGAACAAACTGTTCAATCTTTCTTTTTTGAAGTGCCAGCTAATAGGACTCAACTTTTTGTAAATTTGAGCCCGATCGAAGAAATTCATTTTTTGGGGTGGGTATATTTGAGAAATAATGCCCTATATGTATATTATGTTAAAATTCCTATTTCTGTGTATACGTTCATTTTCAAAAATCACAGAAAGACATTTTTAATTTGATCAGGAGAAGAAAAATTGACCGGGGAAAGAATTGATCGGGAAAAAACCGGGAAAACCCCGGGAATTTTAAATGGCCTGATCGCTAGACAGCCTGATTATTTTTTGAAAACAGGGGTTTACTAAACATTCATAATCTCTGATGGGGCTGTAAATAAAAATCTTTAAAAATTTGGGGAGTCGTTTAAAGCCTCCAGAAATTAAAAAAAAATTAAATCCACGAAAGTATTAAAATTACGAAAATAAGAATTTTTTTAAGCATATTTTGTTAACGCGTAAAACGAAGTCGTTTGTTCACAGTAAAACGTCGATGCTCAATTCAACACTGAATTTTCCCCAAAATGAGTTGCAACATAAATGAGACTCGAAAACAACTAAAATCACAATGAAATTTTCAATTGTTTTAAATTATTCAAAATGAGTTGCAATAAAATTCACCAGAATGGTTTTCTGTGTTGATCGAATCCAAATTAGTTATACTTTTTCAGGGTCCTAATACGCTACTTTTCCATGTAATTCCATTTCCGATTTCTAAAATTTTGTTTTTTCGATCCACCCTACTCTTCAATGTAGATTCTCAATTTTTCTTTTGCCAGTTTTTCCATTGTGCCGCGTTCTGATCTAATGTAACAGATAAAAATAAATTTTAATATGTTTTAACATGTAAAAATACATGTTAACATGTTAAATTAAGTTATATTTCAGATGAAGAAATAAAGATATTCCTTGGTTTTGGGCCTTTGGTCGTGTAAGGTTATATAGAAAATAAATAAAGAAGTCCTTATTATTTTTTCCTCGAAACGTCAATGCATTTCACCATGAATCATGGTCTCATCAGAACTGTAACAAGTGTAGAAGACTGAAGGATTTTTATGTAGCTACCCTAATAAAAATTATTATAGAAGGAAAAAATATCGAACGCTTACCACAGTGACATCTCAAAAAATCATTATAGAATACATTTCATTGGTGGATGAAGATAAACTGTTGAAGTTCGAAGGATTTTTACATCATTATAGATTACATTTCATCGGTGATTAAAGATAAAAAACTGTTGAAGTTCGAAGGAATTTTACATCTATATAAACATATGAAATATAGAAAAATGAATGCAAATCTTAGATCTAAGTTAATCTTTAATAATAATAATGCTCACCAGAAGAAAACAAAAGTTCTAAGTAAGATTCTATTAATTAAATTGAAGTAGGAAATGAGGTTATGTTAGAAAACTATTGAGAAGTGATTACATTTAAAATTTAAAAGGTTTTTTGAAAATATTTTAGTTTTTTGAATTCCTGAGTGATACTTTGAGTTACTAAAGAGTTTAATTATTGTTTATTTATTATAAATTATCAAAGTTTTGAAAAAATGCAGCAGGACCACATGTTTGTGGCCTGCTCCAAACAAATTTAGGTTAGGAACTAAAGAAAATGGAAAATCGCTTAACTTACTTCAACTTCTGGAAAGTTTCAATAATATCGTGGTAAATTACACTGAGATTGTCAGTGTCGGATCTAAAATGTATGTAAATAAAAAGGAAATGATTGTGATTTAGTGCGTAATCACAACTTCTATGAATGTATGTATGTATGTATCTATGAAATGTATGTATGCATGCAATAATGCATGTTTTATGCAACGTACATAAATGCAAGTGGAATGAAAATGCTAGTTCTGGTTTCCAATTAGTCATGAAAACCTAATAATGTGAGTTGATGATGCATAAAAAAGATTACACACTATTTTGAAAGGAGCATAATATGAGGACTAATAAACTGAAAAGGACATCAGAGTGGAGGCGGAAGGAAGGAGAGCGTAATGATTGAATAGAAAACGAGGAATAGAAAGAGAGAGATGGGATATGAAGAAGAGAGAGACGCAAGAGAGCTCGTGGACCAATCGCATGTTGTACCTCACAACCAGGAACTACTATACCGCACCATTGCGACCATTTGAGTTTCCTACTACTCCCCCCTCACCCTCTTTCCACCTTCAACGCCCGCAGGAGTATTCTCGTTCTCTGCACTCTCTCATTCCTTTTCATTCTATATCCCTCTTTCTCTTTCCCTCTTTTCCACTTCCTCTATTTTCATCCCTTTCGCTCATCCCTCCACCCACCATCCACGGCTGGCGGAGTGAACCCGCCGGCCGATTTTGCATTTAAATTTGGTAAATTTGCCGGAGTTGGCAAATGAGCTGTGGGTATGGTGTCTAATACTAGCACGCTGCCTGGACCACCGATACAGTGCGTCTAATGCCTCTGGAGAGGGTATGCAGTACATGCTTGTGTACAGTCATCAGGAAAAGTCATAAGACACATTTTGATAACAGATGAGGTGCAAATACATTTGCTTTTTTTGGGCTTTTAGTCTTTTTATAGGATTACACGCATGGGAGTTCCCAAATCGAGAATCGTGTGGATAACATCATCTGTCATGATTTATCACTCAGGATATCATTCTAATTTTATATACATGGGCAATTTACAATACCCATTCGTACAAATATGAATATCAATATATTATTTTCCCTGTGTGGTTTCAGAAAGTTTTAAACGGAAAAGCATTTATTTGATATTTAAGAAAGTACACAGAAAAAACAAGATGCTATTTATGTTCATAGTAAAAAGGAATACTTAGAATTGTGCTAAGAACGAAGATTTTGTGCGTTTGGGGTCTTAAAATGGTTTGGAATAAATTCAGTAAAATTTAAAAAAATTTATTAGAATTTGTAAAATTTGTCTGAAATTGTTTAAATTTATAGACATAAATAAATTTTTTAAGATTTAAGTAATCTTGGTTTACATTTAATACCACGTTACCTGAATTTCAGAATTAAGTCTTAAATTCAGACAAATTTTACTTAAAATCAGATCAATTTTGCTTAATTTCAGACAAATTTTACTGAATTTAATCCAAACCATTTTAAGGTGTAACAATTTTAAGTATTCTTCTTTACTGTGTTGCGTGTTGTTGTCATGGTAACACTACAACACTTAAAGTGTTAAAATAACACTCCTGGGATAAAATTTGTTACAGTAAGTTATTTTAACACCATATCCAGTGTTAAAATAACACTTGTTTTTTTCTGTTCACTGTTAGAAATGTTCGTAAATTTTCGGAACTGTTAGGTTACGAAAGTAACGGAAATTTTTATAAAATTTAAGATATGTACTTTTCAGAAATCGTATTTGAAAATCACCAAACTGTAACTGAAATTTACCAAAATTTACCAAACAAACCAAATTTATCAAACTGTAACTGATTTTTCATGAATTTCTCTTAAATTTCAGTTAAGGTAACTGAATTTTCCTAAATTTATCTTAAATTTACGAAATTTTGACTGAAATTTACGAAATTGTGACTGAAATTTACCAAACTGTAACTGATTCTTCATGAATCTTAAATTTCGGTTACGATAACTGAATTTTCTTAATTTATCTTAAATTTACGAACGTGTAACTGAAATTTACAAAATTGTGACTGAAATTTACCAAACTGTAACTAAATTTCCCGTTGCATATAACTGCATAAAGTTTCAATTACCTGAACGTCAATTTTTTTCTGTTATAGTTTCGGAATTTTAAGTTACAAGTTTCAGAACTTTCAGTTACAAATTTTAGAATTTTCAGTTACAAGTATCGTAAAATTACCAAAATGTAACTGAATTTTTAGGTATATGTAACTGAATTTTTCCAAATTTTTCTTAAATTTACCAAATTGTAACTGAAGTTTCAGAAACAGTAGCTGCATAAAGCTTCAGTTATCTGAACGTAAACTTTTTTCTGTTACAGTTTTGGAATTTTAAGTTAAAATTTTCGGAATTTTAAGGTAAAGTTTCAGAATTTTCAGTTACAAGTATCGTAAAATTACCAAAATGTAACTGAATTTTCAGGTACTTGTAATTAAATTTTCCTAAATTTTTCTTAAATTTACCAAAATTTAACTGAAATTTACCAAACTGTAACTGAAATTTCAGAAACGGAAGATTTCTAACAGTATTCCTTCTGGATTTCAGAATTTCTTCAGAAACTGTATCTTTGTACATGTGATTTTTATAAACGAAATTTGAGGAGTGACATTCCTACAAGGCACAAGCGCTATTTTGTCGAAAATGATATTATTGACTCAAAAAATCAGATAAATTTTAATACACATTTTCATCAAAGGGATTCTTTAAAATGCTATTTTTCAATTTCTTTTGCAATTTTTTTTTTCATTTTTCAAAATTTTTTTGCATTTTGATTGAAGTTTTTGCAACCCCATAACTCCAAAACTATTTTGCATTTGCGTCTTTAAATTGAAAATTATTTATTCATACACACACATATACATATATATATATATACATCACCGTCTAAAATTAAGAAATCAAGCGCCTCGAGGGAAAAAAAATTCCCCATTTATTCAGAAGTCAATGACTTTTTTCCATCAAACTTTTCACGCCTCAAGTTAGCACTGCAGTACCTAAAGAGTTAGTATTTGTTATTTTTCTAAATTAAAAATTGGATTTTTAATCAGCATCCAAAGTTGAAAACTGCGTGCGCCTGGAACAAAAAAAAAACTCTCCATGCATTTTCTCGGGAATTCATGACATTTTTCAATCAAAGTTTTTTATGTCAACTCATAAACTCAAAAGCTAGAACTTAAAATTTTTACTTTTTTTCTGAAATTGAAAATTGGATTTTTAATTACTGGCCAAAGAGAAAACGTGCGCCACGAGCAAAAACCTAATAATATTTTTGAATCAAACTTTTCAGGCTTGAATTTAGCACTGATCTATCTCGGAAGTGAGTTTTAATTTTTTTCCTAAATTGAAAGTTCGATTTTTGGGAGAGTTTTTTTGTCTCTCCTGAAAAATCGCTAGAATGGCGCTTATGCCCTTTTGACACGCCACCCTCCACTTAATAATTGAAGGGCGACACTTCATACGGGCGTAAGTGCCAAATTTCCAAAAATCGTTTTATTGGCTTAAGCTACTTGTTTTCTTCTAAATCATGTCCCTGTAGAAGATTTTGGTCCTGTTCGATTTGGAAGTGGGTCAGGAGAAGAAAAGCAGTGCATAAGGGTGTAATTTCCATGAGCCACTTAGCGCATTTTGGGCCTTTATGGCCCAAAATGTCATTTCTGAGAGTTGTGGTGTCACAAAAAAATATTAGTTGTACGCAAAAAAAATTTATACATAATTCACTACAAGTTGAAACAGTTGAAAAAAATCATGTTTTTCTCAATGTCATCCTCGAAATCGATATTTGATAACTTTTTTTTCCGAAGTCGTTCTTCCTTTCCTTTCCGCCTGCTCTTTTCGCGATTTAATAGAGATGAATAATAGCTCGAAAGTAATTTCTTATTTAAAAAAAAAATTAAAAGCGTTAAAGTTAGACAGTCATTTTTGCCTCCTGTAAAATTCGGGTTTTGGCACTTACGCCCGTATGCAGTGTCGTCCTTCAATTATTATTATGAAGACGAAATTAACGTACCAGCAAATTGAAATTTACACGTCTAATTTGAAAAACAGCTTCAACAGTTTTTTTAGTTTTTTTAAAATAAATTATAACCCTAGAGAACACTTATATCCTTTCCCACTTGGAAAAATCTTGTTTGTAACAAAACCAAAGTTCTTCAGAGAAAGAATGGAGAAAAAAGGAGGAAAAAAATGATATCAAACCGCAGTGAGACCACGATCGAACGTGTGGTTTTACTCGGACCTGTACTACATACTCACACGCTGGAAATAGTGCATAGGAAATGCAAACGTGTAGTGGACAACTTTGAACATCACCCTCTAATTTTAGCCAGCAGAGGGCAGCACCCTGTCACTCTCGTACATGTTCGTTCATGTTCCATTCGCGTACTATTTTCATGGGTTTCATCAACCACCCTTCACCCTCTTTTCGAGTTTGAAAGGTGTCAAAAGGGCAGTTTCTCGTTTCGAATTATTTCCGTACGTACCATTTCGTTCTGCATTAAATGTATTTTAACTTTTTCTGAAAGGGTGGATTTTTCATTGAGAAGGAGTAAAGATGAAACTGAGAAAGAGAAAGAAGATTCTTAAATCCAGAAGGTTCTACGCATTAAAATTTTAAAAAATGGAATAAAAGGTTTTTAAAGTATTCCGATGAAATTTTACATATGTCGCACGTAATATTGCATGAACGCAATGACGAGATGTATAAAAATTTCATCCAACTCACTATCAATAAACCCAGAAAAATACAAGAAAAGTTAAATGTGTTTCTGCTTAATATTTTTAATAAATATATTATAGTGTGTATTATTGCAAATATCGTGAATGAATGCAAAAAAAGTTTTCACCAAATCAAAGAAGGATAGGAGGTAGATTTGACAAGCTGCTTTCCAGTTTTCTAAATTAGTCAAATAATTTCTCAGTGACTCAATTCTAGCTGTAGCACTTAGTAAAATTTCACTGAAAATCACGGAAATTTCAGTAGATTTCTACGGATTTATCAGTAGAAACATAAATAAATAACTGAAATTAAATAATAACTGAAATTTCAGTTATTATTTCGACTGGTAAATCAGTAGAAATACACTGAAATTTCAGTGATTTTACACTGATTTTCAGTGAAATTTTAATATCCAGTTAGAATTGAGTCACTGAGAAATTAGTGAAATTTGTTTGATTCAAAACAACAGAGAGACAATGACAATGACACATCAGAAAAAAATACTGCATTACCATTCAATTATTGGTAAATTTAAATTAAATTTATGCAATTATCTCATGAAATTTTGCACAGATAAAACTGGAGGTTCCTTTTTTTTTTTAGTTCTAATGTAACGTAGGTAAATCACTTAGAAAGTGACGCCATCTATGAGGATTCCTTTTCGTTGAATCTCCATTGGAACCCGAAAATCGGTTTTATTTAACACTTCAGTGAAAGTGAACGTAATTTTTTTCATCAAACAACTTTGACTTTAGTAAAATTTAACGGAAAATCACGGAAATTTCAGTGGATTTCTACGGATTTACCAATAGAAACAATAACTGAAATTTCAGTAGATTTCTACTCATTTACCAATAGAAACAATAACTGAAATTTCAGTAGATTTCTACTAATTTACCAGTAGAAGCAATAACTGAAATTTCAGTGGATTTCTACTGATTTACTAGTAAAAACAATAACTGAAATTTCAGTGAATTTCTACTGATTCACGAGTAGAAACAATAACCGAAATTTCAATAAATTTCTACTAATTTACGAATAGAAACAATAATTGAAATTTCAGTTTCTACTGACAATTTCTACTCACTCACGAGTAGAAACAATAACCGAAATTTCAGTGAATTTCTACTGATTTAGGAATAGAAACAATAATTGAAATTTCAGTTTCTACTGACAGTTTCTACTGATTCACGCGTAGAAACAATAACTAAAATTTCAGTGGATTTCTACTGATTTACGAATAGAAACAATAATTGAAATGTCAGTTTCTACTGACAATTTCTACTGACTCACGAGTAGAAATAATAACTAAAATTTCGGTGGATTTCTACTGATTCACGAGTAGAAACAATAACCGAAACTTCAGTGGATTTCTACTGATTTACGAATAGAAATAATAATTGAAATTTCAGTTTCTACTGACAATTTCTACACACTCACGAGTAGAAACAATAACCGAAATTTCAGTGGATTTCTACTGATTTAGGAATAGAAACAATAATTGAAATTTCAGTTTCTACTGACAATTTCTACTGACTCACGAGTAGAAACAATAACTAACATTTCGGTGGATTTCTACTGATTCACGAGTAAAAACAATAACCGAAATTTCAATTGATTTCTACTGATTTACGAATAGAAATAATAATTGAAATTTCAGTTTCTACTGACAATTTCTACTCACTCACGAGTAGAAACAATAACCGAAATTTCAGTGGATTTCTACTGATTTAGGAATAGAAACAATAATTGAAATTTCAGTTTTTACTGAAAATTTCTACTGACTCACGAGTAGAAACAATAACTAAAATTTCAGTGGATTTTTACTGATTTACGAATAGAAACAATAATTGAAATTTCAGTTTCTACTGACAATTTCTACTGACTCACGAGTAGAAATAATAACTAAAATTTCGGTGGATTTCTACTGATTCACGAGTAGAAACAATAACCGAAATTTCAGTGGATTTCTACTGATTTACGAATAGAAACAATAATTGAAATTTCAGTTTCTACTGACAATTTCTACTGACTCACGAGTAGAAACAATAACTAACATTTCGGTGGATTTCTATTGATTCACGAGTAAAAACAAAAACCGAAATTTCAGTGGATTTCTACTGATTTACGAATAGAAACAATAATTGAAATTTCAGTTTCTACTGACAATTTCTACTGACTCTCGAGTAAAAACAATAACTAAAATTTCAGTGGATTTCTATTGATTCACGAGTAGAAACAATAACTGAAATTTCAGTGGATTTCTACTGATTTATCAGAAGAAACAATAACTGAAATTTCAGTTATTATTTCGAATGGTAAATCAGTAGAAATACACTGAAATTTCAGTGATTTTTATACTGATTTTCAGTTAAATTTTAATATCTAGTTAGAATTGAGTCACTGAGAAATTAGTGAAGTTTGATTCAAAATAACAGAGAGACAATGACACATAAGAAAAAAACACTGCATTGCCATTTAACTATTGGTACATTTAAATTAAATTTATACAATTATCTCATGAAATATTGCACAGAAAAAACCAAAGGTTCCTTTTTGTTTCTATTGTAATGTATCATAAAGAAATTACGTATAAAGTGGCGCCATCTATGAGGATTCCTTTTTGTTGAATCTCCCTTGGAACCCGAAAGTCGGTTTTAATTAACACTTCAGTGAAAGTGAGCGTAATTTTTTTTTGTAATTTTTTTCTTCAAACGACTTTGACTTTAATAAAATTTAACGGAAAATCACGGAAATTTCAGTGGAT
Organism: Euceroptres primus; assembly: GCA_037177015.1. Lineage (NCBI taxonomy): Eukaryota > Metazoa > Arthropoda > Insecta > Hymenoptera > Figitidae > Euceroptres > Euceroptres primus. Next base: position 1,593,341 of record JBAGKK010000250.1, read on the forward strand.
TTCTACGGATTTACCAATAGAAACAATAACTGAAATTTCAGTAGATTTCTACTGATTTACCAATAGAAACAATAACTGAAATTTCAGTAGATTTCTACTGATTTACCAGTAGAAGCAATAACTGAAATTTCAGTGGATTTCTACTGATTTACAAGAAGAAACAATAACTGAAATTTCAGTTATTATTTCGAATGGTAAATCAGCAGAAACACACTGAAGTTTCAGTGATTTTACACTGATTTAAAATAATAGAGAGACAATGACACATAAGAAAAAAACACTGCATTACCATTCAACTATTGGTACATTTAAATTAAATTTATGCAATTATCTCATGAAATATTGCACAGAAAAAACCAAAGGTTCCTTTTTGTTTCTATTGTAATGTAACATAGAGAAATTACGTATAAAGTGGCGCCATCTATGAGGATTCCTTTTTGTTGAATCTCCATTGAAACCCGAAAATCGGTTTTAATTAACAGTTCAGTGTTTTCTGTGTGCACTTCGAAAGTAATTTTTTTCTTCAAAAAACTTTGACTTTATTTGCTCTTTTTTAACTACTTCAGAAGTCAACTGAAAGTCGCAATTCAAATTAGAAAATCAGCAAAGCGAGTAATATATCATCAAAAATTCAATTTTAAAAGTCAGTCCAACTGCAGTCACCGGTGAAGCTTTTGCAATGTATTTTTAACGTGCCAACAAATTCTGAGCGCACGAATCGTGTAGGCGCGTAACGTAAAATGACGTAACGTAATACAAGGAAATAATAGGTTGATTGTGGATGTGTGCGGGGGGAGTACTGTCGTCGGGGGTATATGGTGGTGTCCTGTTCATTATGCAACGGCGTGACTGTACCCCGAACCGTTGGTTCTATGTGCTGCAGAAACCGACGCAAAGTACAATCGGGAGTCCCGGTTAATGAGTCGGCCGAACAAAGCGAGAAACGCCCATTAAATAATGCGCACTGCAACGTCACGATGAACCGACGGTGAAAAAGACGATTTTCCAAAATTCCTGCTTTCTGCTCTCAGCCAAGCCCCTTCCCAACCATTGGTCTCACCTCGTTCACTCAATCCTGTTCCCTACCTTCGTTACACTTTAAATGTTCCTGCTTTGCAATTTTTTCAACTGTTTTCAAAGTGGTACAGGATTTTTGCTGGAGCCAATTAAAAGCAAGTTGATTTTTGTCTTAAAATGTTTGGATGGACGTCCTTTTGAAGTCCTGAAAAGTTCGAGTCTGAATTCTTAAACAAAGCTTTGTTATTAACAAAAAAGGTAAAATTGTCCCATTTTTTCAACACATTCGCTTGGATGTAAAACTCTTGAAAAAAATCCCAAGAATCCACGGACCAAATTTGGACAAATACGGTACATTTGTTTGGATTGTTACTTTCGATTAAGAGGTAGGTAAAAAGTGTATAGGATTTTGATTTCAGAGCTTAAATTTTAAGAGCATAAAATAAGTTTCAGAGTATAAAAAATGTTTCGGAGTATAAAATAAGCTTTAAAATAAGCCCTTAACAAATATCCTACGACAAATAGTTTACGAGATATGAAATTTTTAATTAACATTGTGCGTTTTTCAGGGAAGAAAAAGCGATGATGAATTTTCATTGTTGCAAAAAAAATCGCGATCGGGTTTTTGCTGTTGGATTCTTAAATTGGATAGTTCAAAGTATTAAAAAACATTTCTTTTGGATTTCAGAATCCAAAAATGACAGGGGGGGCACTTTTTTTAAACATTCATATGTTGTAAAAAAAATCTGTTGAGTTCAATTTTGCTGAAATATCTAACAGATTGTGTATCTTCAGGAAAAAGTATGTTTAAGATGTCAACAAAATTTTTCACATTGTTTATAATAAATCCTTATAAGCAATAATTTTTTTCCATACTTACAGCTACCAGAAAAATCTGCGAAAAAGGGAGTATAACAATTGAGGAAGGTGTATTTTAATTATTATTTTCCAAAAAGTCCTACGTGCAATATATTCGTTGCAAGAAATATTATTTAAACAAATTTTATAAACAATTTCACAGAACTACGCCAAATTGTAATAGAATTTTTTTTAAATTTGGAAATAACGATTTGTCATAAGCAAAATGTGAAAAATTTTGTTGACATCTTAAACATACTTTTTCCTGAAAATGCACAATCTGTTAGATATTTCAACAAAATTCAACTCATCAACAGATTTTTTTTTACTAAATATGAATGTTTTAAGAAAATGACAAAGGGGGGATGTCCCCCACCTCTCTGTCGTTTTTGGATTCTGAAATAAAAAAAAAATGTTTTTTAATACTCTGAACTATCCAATTTTAGAATCCAATTGCAAAAACCTGATCGCGATTTTTTTGCAACAATGAAAATTCATCATCGCTTTGGTTTAACCTCAGTGCTACGGGACTTAAATGAACCAGCCATAAACAATAATAATAATCATCCCTTTGTCTTCCCTGAAAAACGCACAATGTTAATTATTGAATTAAACTAGTTATATAACAATTAAAAATTTAATTCAATTTAATGTGAATTTAATTTTAAATTTAATTTTAATTTTAAATATAAAAACTTGTTCATAAATTCATATCTTGTAAACTATTTGTCGTGGGAATTTCGTTAAGCGCTCATTTTAAAGCTTATTTGATGCTCTGAAAACAAAGTCTTATACACTTTTTACCTATTTCTTAATCGAAAGTAACATTTCAAGTAAACGTGTTGAAGAAATGTTGCAATTTTACGTTTGTTGTTAATAACAAAGCTTTGTTTAAGAATTCATCCTCGAACTTTTCAGGGCTTAAAAAGGACGTCCATCCAAATATTTCAAGACAAAAATCAGCTTGCTTTAAATTTGTCCCAGAAAATGGCCTTTTGCGGTTAATTTGACCGTATTACAAAGAAATATTAATGATTCTTTTTTATGCACTAAAATCTTTTATTCTGATCTGCCCTGAAAAATGACAATTTGAAATGAAACTGAAAAATATTTAGATATTTAACTGAACTTTGGAATTATTTTAAAAAGAATTTTAGGGATTTTTAGTAATAATTTGATTTTTAATTGTTGAGGTAAACATCAAGTTTAAGAAAAATAGAGTTAACAACGTTTATCGTTTCTTTTTAGGGAGGGTTCAATAATTACGCAAGGGAACAAAAGAATCTATTTTCATCTCACTCATATTATAACAATTTATTTTTTTATCTTTCTCACATTTACTCTTTTGTTTCTTTCGTAATTAAAGAAAACTTCCTTAGCATAGTGAAATAATTATTGATTGCAACATATCATTAATTCTTCTTGGCTGAAATTTGATTTTCTTTTTTTTCTCCGCGGACAGTGATTAATTATTACAGTGACCATTTTGAATATTATAAACTTAGAAAAGAAGGGCACACCTTTTGGATCACCGATTTCAACTTTCAACTTTTGAGTCCCAAAAGGGACTCAAAAAGTGGAAAGTCCCTTTTTGAGTCCAAACAGGGACTCAAAAAGTTGAAAATTCATCCAAATCCATCAGACACGTATTTTATCTTGACTTCCGTTGGGCATTTGTTTACGAGATATTAGAATTAGCAATAATACAAATGTTATCAATAAATGTTAATAAGAAAAATTTTTGTATGTAAACATTATTCTTTCACCTAAAATTATTTCTAGACACATATTAAAAAGCTTCTGGTCAAAACGAAATATAATTAAAATAATAATATAATATAATAAAGTATAGTATAGTATAGTATAGTATAGTATAGTATAGTATAGTATAATATAATTAAATACCAATGAAACGAAATATCACTGAACAATAACTCTAATTTTTATAAATAATTATTATAATTGTTCATGAATTAATAAAATTTGTTCACTGCTAATATCTCGTAAACAATTGCCTAATGTAATCCAAAAAAATACGTACCCAATGGATTTTGATGTACTAACAATTTTTTGTGTCCCATCAAAGTCGGTGATTGATAAGGTGTGTCCTCCCTTTGTTAGAAACGATTTGTTCAAATACAGAAAGAAAATTCGGAGTTAAAATTTTTATTTGAATTCTTCGTTTATAAACAAGAAATTATAGTTAAAAAATAAATCTTTATTAAATGGGATGAATATTGTGTTAATTCATATTGAAATTGACATTTGTAATTCAGTTTATCTACAACGATCCGATATAACTGATAAAATTGAATTTGCTCCACTTTTTAAACACAGAAAATCCCAGGGTATCATTTTAATCGGCAGCAAAATGAGAAATTGAAAAGCAAAAGACTGTGACAATAGGATAAATGATCCAGATTAAAGTAATATCGTTGCAGATTAAAATGTCTCACGATTTACTGTGATATTTTAAAAACCTGTTAAATTAATATCAGGTACTATAATTTAATTTACTATAATTATTTAATTTACTTAAATCTTTATGTAACTATTTCGAAGCTTTGTACTTGCATTCTTTAATGGAAAAATTATATTACAATTTTATAACTAGAAACTGAATAATGACTTAAATATGAATTAAAGTTAATATTATTAAATTGAGAATAAAAATACGAAATCACTGAATGATAGACTCGTAATTTTGCCAGTGAACGACCATTCTCTGTCCTGGCTGACTATTTTTAGCGACCAGAGCTGACTCACCCTGCACATTATCTAAACTTTCATCTAAACTCCCCTAGTCATCTAATCGAGCAACCCCTCCACTATTTTCTACGAAAGGGCTAGGAAGTGAGTTAGAAGGGGAATTTCTGGTGGGGATTCTCGTGCACACCCTTCCCAGTTAACCAACGGGAGCCTTCAGCCATAAGGAGGGGAGAATTACGGTCTTTAATATATTGCCATTTGAGACTACGGACTTGATCCTAAAACAAATATGACACAAGACCTGTTTTTAATCAGTAAATTATTAATTTCTGACTCTTTTAATTAGTACCATTAAAAATCTCCACATCTAGAAAGATTAAGAGGGGTTTTCAAACAAAAAGAAATTTCACAAGTGGGTTTTGTAGTTGTAATATAATTCTGCAGCTGCAATGTAACAAACTTTTGTAAAAACAGAATAAAATGCAAGAAAATCAAAATATAACTATTTTTAAATTAACAGTTATCAAACTATTTTTCAAGGCTTGAAAAGAGGAGACGAGTTTGTTTATCAGCCTTATTTAATCCAAAATTGCCTTAAACTCTTTCATAATTCATTAAACATAACTTTTTGTCTATTCTCATTAATATTATAAATCAATATAAAGATTTGATAAGTTTTGGGGTTGATTGTACGGCAAGAACATCCTTAAGAAATCGATCTTGTAAACTTGTTCTTCAAATCTAAGGTTTTGGACATTTAAATCTAACCCCAGCAGAGGATTGCTTGGACCTGTTCTTGTGTACAGTTTCCTTTGAAAAACTAGTTTCTCTTGACACCCTGAGAGCCGGTCATCCCTTACGAGAGAGAATTTGCATTTCCGTGTATCTCCGGCGCCATCCGGTATCATGCGGGATAAAAACTCATTCTCCCTTGGCGTTCTGGCATGATCCTGGAAGGGTGGTTGAGGGGGTTGCAGGACGAGGGTCAGTGGAAGTTTCAGGGGGGTCCGCGTCACTGCAAACGGCGGAATTTTTTTATGTGAAACGGTTAAAATGTAAATGAAGTCGACAGGCTTAAGAATGTGCGGTTATTAAGGGGTTTCTACCCACAAGATCTTTAAATCATGTCACTTTTTAAAAAAAATAGCAACCGTAAACACAATTGTTATTTTTAAATTTTTATACAGCATATTTAAATGAAAAAATATATATATTTTTAAAAAATTTGTATACTGTTTAGAGGATAAAGTAAAATTTTTTAATTACATAAGATATTAGAGGTCTTAAAATCCACCCCTTTACAACTGTCTATTAAAGTAAAACTACCCTCTAGGCAACAGCAGATGCTCAAATGAAAACTTTCTTTAGCTATTATGTCCAAGACTTAGCATATTTTCTAAATAAAGTTCTTTCTACGATTCAATTAAAGAACAGATAATTGACTTTTTTTAAACAGTACTTTTTAAAAACAGTATTTAGATTTTTAAAACAGTAATTTCTAAACACAGTATTTAGATTTTTGAAACAGTAATTTTTAAAAACAGTATTTAGATTTTTGAAACAATAATTTTTAAAAACAGTAGTTTTTAAAACAGTATTTTTTATTATAAAATCGGGGTTGGTCAAAATCAGCGCGAAAATCGGGAAAATCGATTTCAGGGCGACGTTCTCATGTTTATACAATTTTTCTGGCATACTTTGAGTTATTATCTTTCGTCAAAATCAATTTCAGTGTTCAATTTTCAATGTTTCTCTTTTTTCCAAAAGGGTTTGGAGTTGAAAAACACTAATGTCTTTGAATTTTTCAATGATATGAAAAGAGGGTGAGAAATATTATTCATGATCGTTGTTTTAGCTTAGAATTTTTCTGGTATCCTTTGAATTATTATCTTTTGGTAAAATAATTACAATGTTCAATTTTCAATTTTTCTCTTTTGTCAAAAGGGGTTTGAAGTTGGAAAACTATCAATTCAAAAGGGGATTGAAGTTTAAAAGCACTAATATATTTGAATTTCTCAATGATATGAGCAGAGGGTGAGAAATATTATTCATGATCGTTGTTTTAGTTTAGAATTTTTTTGGTATACTTTGAATTATTATCCTTTGATAAAATCAA
>JBAGKK010000250.1:1662268-1699600 GCA_037177015.1 Euceroptres primus
TTTATTTAGAATCCAGAAGGTTCTAAAAGATTATGGAAGAATCCAGAAGAATCTAAATGATTATAGATTTTAAAACAATCCAGAATATTTTGGAGAATTTTTATAGATTTCAGATAAGTTTTGAAGATTCTAAAGAATTTGTGAGAATTTCGGTAATCTTTTGTAGACTTTGGAGGATTTTAAAAGATTCCGTAGAAAATTCTGGAAGGTTACGGAAGTATTCAGAAAATTTTAGAAGATTCTGGAAGAGTCTTGTATATGTTGTAGAATATTGAAAAATTTTGGGATATTATTTTTTAAGATTATTGCAAGAGAACCCAGAAGATTCTAGAAGAGTCTCAAAAATTTTGGAGAATTTTTAAGGATTTTAAACCCATTTTAAAAAATCTGGAGGACTTTAGGAGATTTTAAGACTTTGGCAGATTTGGAAAATTTGGAAATTATGGGATATTTAAGAAAACTTTGAAAGAGTTTTAAAATGTCACAAGTTTCTATTTCTCATAATTCTTGGAAAATTATCCGGAAATTTGAATATAAAAAGGGAAAATGGGAGAAAAAGGAATGAAACTATAAAAAAAGTGATTTTAGGAGATTTGCAGGATGAAAGAGGAAAGGGAGAGAAAAGGAATATGGGACTGGCTGTGATCCCTGATTTTGTAATATTATAATTATATAATTATAACAATTGTTGAATTATATTTATATCTATTGAGATATAATTATAATTTGTTGATTCAAAAAAATTCTCTGACTCTTTGAAAGTTTTTCCTGACTTTCCCTGATTTTCCCTGACCATTTTTAAATTCCCTAACTTTCCAGAATTCTCTGACCTGATGTAGCAAGCCTGTCATTTAAAGAAAACTACTTATTCAAATTTAGGGTGATAAGAATATTAGGACTATGAGTTAGATTCAAGGATTTTTCCAGGTTTTTCCAAGAAAAAAAGTTCAACGACTTTTCCAGGTTTTCAACGATTTCCAGGACGCTAGACACCCTGTATTAATAAAAATAAATATAGATAAGTAAAAGTAATTTTAACCACGAAATATAAACGTAAAAAGGTGAGGTTGGAAAATTAAATAAATTAAATAAAGAAAATGTTTACCTGTAGCAGTTAAAAATCATTTTTTAATAATATAACATTGTTACAACATAAAGCAACATAAAAAACAATATAGAAAACTGTTAACCAGTAGAAACAATAACTGAAATTTCAGTAAGTATCACTAAAACTTCAGTTATCGTTTCTCCTGGTGAATCAGTAGAAATCTACTGAAATTTTAGTAATTTTTCACTAATTGTCAGTAGAATTTTACTAATTGCTATAGCTAGAATGCAGTCACTGATGAATTAGTAAAATTTAACTGATTCAAAGTACAAGAGTGGGAACATATTTTGATCCTACACCATGAGCCTAATATGTTTAAAAGATGCGTAGCAAAAATGTTCTTTATTAAGAAGAATGGTGAAAAATGTTCAAATGTAATTAGTGATCTTACTAATTATAGTCCTTTATACAATATAATTTTAGATTTACTAGTTTAAAATCCAATAATTTTGACCCATATTCTTGTCAATTTATCCTTAATAATGTTATAAAATGTGTATTAATCGGTTATTTTTTTTACAAATTTATTGCTTTTATTGTTAACAATAGTCAATCTGACTTTAATAATTGTTTTTCTCTTTTTGTAAATTGATGAACCTTATATTTAAAATTATCATTACGTTATTGTTATTCCACGACTCCTTTTATGGTCATGTTATCCTTACTAATGTTATAAATTGTATCATCCGTTATATTTCTTCAACTCAAATGTTTTTATTAATAATCGTCAATTTCTTTTTAACAAATTTATTTATTTTTTATGTTGTATTATGTACCCTACATTTTAAATTAGTGTTACGTTACTGTTATTCTACGTCTCTCTCACACCTTGTTCTTACCATCTTTCTCTCGATGTGAATCATCAAAATGGAGCAAAACGCAAGTTTTGACTCCTCGTACAAAATTAACAGTTTCTTATTGTTATATGTTAAATAATTAATAATCTTTTACTCTCATTATGAATGGTGACCACAGTCAAAAATTACATATTACTAAAAAATGATTTTTAACTGCTCCAGGTAAATTATTGAATTTTCATTTTCTAGCCTCACTTTTTTACGTTTATACTTCGTGATTAAAATTACTTTTACTTATCTTTATTTATTTTCATTAATGTTTTTTCATAGAATTTTCGAGACGATAAATAAGAATATGGTTACACTAAAACTGTGTTAACTATGTAATCTAAATAAGGACCACAGTTTGACTTTTTGATTATAAGTCTTGATGAGGAGAGCATATTGTCTCTCGAAACGTCGACTTGTTTTTTCTACAATAAAGGATTCCTATCTACATCGAAGTCCTTTTTATTTGGCCTGAAGTATGTCAATTCTTATTCTTCTTATACTTTACTTATTAAAAGAAAATAGAAAAGATTCACATCTAAACAATTTTATACGTAATTAAAATTTGTCGTACTGTTTAGAACCCTTTATTTTTAATCCAAATGACTCTTTAACCCCTTCGTTGGCATTGACGCAATAGTGCATCAAATTAATGGGTGCCCTGTGTGGCATTGACGCATTAGTGCGTCAATCTTTTTTTCCCTGTTTAACTTGCTCCGATTTAGCATCCAAGTCTTACACGGGGGTTTTTGGGCTCACTGAATCCGAATCTGAAGTCAAAATTTGAAAATTAAAAATGATGGCGCCAATATGGCGGACCAAAATCATAAATTTTACTCGATGTAGATGAAAATTGGTACCCCAGGTTTTTTGAGTTTGCTAATTACGAATCTGAACTCAAAATTTGCAAATTCAAAATAGCGGATCCAAAGTGGTGGATGAAAATGCAAAAAATTACTTGATTGGTTGAGGACTTACTCCTTTAAATAAAGTTTCAACAGTTTTAGCATAACTGTTACATTATTCTCAAGGTAAATTTCTAAGACGTTGAAATTTCAGAAATTTTGAATATTATTTAGTTTCATTTTACCACCGTCGTTTAGTTTGTTCGAAAAAACGAATAACGTTATACGCTATTGGATCCGCAAACTGAATTTGCAAATTTTGTGTGCAGACTCATAATCAGTGACCTGCACAACCTATGAGTACCGAGTTTTATCTGAATCAATCTGTATTATTTGTATTTTCATTCGTCATATTGGTTCGTCATTTTAAGTTTCTGAATTTTGAGTTCAGATTCGTAATCAGCAACCTAAATAACCCATAAGTACCAAGATTCATCCAAATCAAGCCGTTTTTTGTATTTTCGTCCGCCATATTAGATCCTCCATTTTAAATTTTCGAATTCTAAATTCAGATTCGTAATCAGCGCCCCCAAAAACTCCAGAGTACAAATTTTCAGGATAAAACATTTTCCTGCCATTTTGGGCACTTTTTGTCGAATTCTCTCAGCCAACAAAGGGGTTAAGGTAGTTTTCCAATACCCACATTCCAATTTCAATTCCACATTAATTGTTCTCAATTTCCCTGGCTATGATTTGTTTCCAGGTCCTGGCGTTAACATTTTTTCAATGATGTTAAAAAAAGTTCCAGGTGTTTTCCAGGTTTTTCGAGTCTTTCTTTAAAAATTCCATACCTTTTCCAGGCAACCTTCTTCTTACACATTCAATGTGAAAATATTGTCCTGCATATGATACAGAAGTTTGACCGTATAAGTACTACTGCATGCGTGTACTTGTCAAGCAAAATTGTTAATAATACTGGAGGTACATTCGCGCCACATAGACACTCGTATGAGCGTAATTACGGACGTAGATGAAAGGTAGATTGAGTTAGACCGATATTATAGCCTAGTATCTATACGGAGATACCGGAGGGCGAACTCTCTGATACCGGACGATGGATAGCAACACTCGCGAGGGATGTTTTGACGTACTATGGTGTGGGAAATGAGGATGACCGACAAGGGGAGAAGAGATGGACAGAATTTGTCAGGCTAACAAGGTGTTAGCTTCTCGCCGCGGTCCGCCGCGACATCTGTAATGCTCAAAGTTAATTTTGAGTCACTCTCAAGACCTACACTTACGCAAGTGTACAATGTCCTTCACTCAATTTTACAAAACTTTCTTCATTGCTAATAAACGAGGGGTTCAAAAAATTTAAAAGAATTCCAAGAATACAAGGTGAATTCAAAGGAATTTAAAGAATATAAGGTAAATTCAAAAGAATTCAAAGAATACAAGGTAAATTCAAAAGGACTCAAAGAATATACGGTAAATTCAAAAGAAGTCAAAGAATACAAGGTGAATTCAAAAAAATACAAGGTGAATTCAAAAGAATACAAGGCGAGTTCAAAAGAATTCAAAGGAATCCAAGTAGGAATGCAAGGTGAATTCAAAAAATAATTCAAAAAATACAAAAATAATTCAAAGGAATTCAAAGAATACAAGGTTAATTCAAAGACTTCAAAAGATTTCAAAGAATTCAAAAGATTTCAAAGAATTTAAAAGAATTCAAAGAATACAGGTAAAGTCAAACAAATTCAAAATAATTCAAAGAATACAAGATGAATTCAAAAGAATTCAAAGAATACAAGATGAACTCAAAAGAATCCAAAATAAGAATACAAGGTACATTCGAATTCCGGTTTAATATGGGTTTTTGTCGTTGCCTATCGTAAACCGGGATAGTCCTTGAGCGCTTCTGAACACAGTCAGTACCGTACGAACCACTTTCAGTCGGAATAATATGAATTATGTACGCATGTAAATCTTTTTACCATAAGGGATGAAAATTCTTAATGACGATCCAAAATTAATGAAAAAAGAATTTTCAACGTGTTGTCAAAAGTAAATGTAAAAGGCGAATTGAACCGGGATTCGCGTGTAAATGCAAAAAAATAATTCAAAAAATACAAAATGAATTCAAAAGAGTTTTTAAAAAATCAAAGAATACAAGGTGAATTCAAAGAATTCAAACACTGAAAAAAATAGTTAGTTGAGCCAATTACTTTGGCTGGTCACATATGCCTTTACTACTTTATTAGTTGGGACAACTAATTAAGTTAGGACAACTAATTAAGTTCGGACAACTAATTAGGTTGGGACAACTAATCAAGTTGGGACAACTAATTAAGTTGGGACAACTAATCAAGTTGGGACAACTAATTAAGTTGGGAAAACTAATCAAGTAGGGACAACTAATTAAGTTGGGACAACTAATCAAGTTGGGACAACTAATAAAGTAGTAGGCGTAACTATTCAGTTTGTTGCACCAATAATTTGAATAGTTACATCAACTAGTAAAAGTTTGTAAATACTAAAGTAGTTTGTTCAACTGCTAGAGTAGTTGTCACAACAACCCATTATTTTCAGCGAAGAATTCAAAAGAATTCAAATGAATTCAAAAGAATTTAAACACTAAAAAATTGTTAGTAGGGCCAACTACTCTTGCTTGTAACATATGCCTCTACTACTTTATTAGTGGAGAAAACTATTTTCTTAGTAGGCTAACTATTCAGTTTGTTGCAACAGCAACATGAATAGTTACATCATCTAATAAAAATTTGTAAATACTAAAGTAGTTTATCCAACTACTAAAGTATTTGGCCCAACAACCTATTATTTTCAGCGAAGAATTCAAAAGAATTCAAATGAATTCAAAAGAATTCAAATGAATTCGAAAGAATTCAAACTTCAACAAAATAGTAAGTTGGGTCAACTACTTTGGCTTGTAACATATGCCTCTACTACTTTATTCGTTGAGACAACTATTTTATTAGTAGGCTAACTATTCAGTTTGTTGCAACAACAATTTGAACAGTTACATCATCTAGTAAAAGTTTATAAATACTAAAGTAGTTTTTTCAACTACTAAAGTAGTTTTTTCAACTACTAAAGTAGTTGGCCCATCAACCCATTTTTTGTAGTGAAGAATTCAACAGAATTCAGAAGAATTCAAATAATTCAAAAGAATTTAAAAGAATTCAGGAATAAGTGTGCAGCTGAATTCAGTAGTTAACTATTCAGTAGTTAACCCCTGCAAAAAATCAGCATCGAACAACAGTTATCCCCAAATTGTCAGTTTAGATACGCAAAAAAGTATTACTCCAATTACAAATGAAACTTTATTCAATATTGTATACATTAAATTTTACATAAAGTTAATTTTTTCCCTGCATTAGGAGAAAGTTGCCTAAGATGGGCTACCTCCTAAGACGGGCCACCCTTAATATTTTTGTACGAAAAAATTATATTCATCACTTATGTATGAAGATACATGGTCAGCAAAAATCTAGTTATTTTGAAAGAACTTTTTCTGCATTGGAAATAAATTAACGAAAACAGAAAAGAAAAATTATTTGTGCACATTAGAGAACGAATTTTTACCTGTTTTAGAAGTTGTGATTTAATAACTTCTAATAATTTGAAGGAGAAAGTTTTTTTTTATACATAATTTTGTAAACTTTGCAATTGTTACTTACGTTTTATTAATTTTTATGCTGTTTAATAAAAATGTTTTAAAAATTGTGAACATGCGAAATTCCTAATATGGGCCCCGGTTAGGCTAGAAAACTGCAGATAAAAGCGTAATCTGCTTTATCTATGAATTATTGACGGTACTCCGAAAAAACGTCAGATATTAAAATTTTCCGCCATAATTAGTACCTTTCCTTACCTCTTTATTGTTTTTTGATCATGAACAAAAAATTTTTAAAAGTATGTTGTTTATTCATTTTATATCAGTAAATTCTTGATCTACGATGAATAACATTTGTAATTTTACAACATTTTATAATCCTAAGTTCTTGATCTTTGTTAATATAGTCTGTGTCGCAAGAGGGGAACCCACAAAAGTCATAACATTTGTAATTTTACAACATTTTATAATACTAAGTTCTTGATCTTTGTTAATATAGTCTGTGTCGCAAGAGGGGAACCCACAAAAGTCAATGAAAACTGCACACTAGGTATAAATCATGGTTATTATCCGATTGAGGGGAATTTACTCTAATGCGCAATATGTTGAAGATACCACAGTTTCTGCAATATTATTTGTGAGCATTCATTTCTTATAAAGAATTTGATTTACTGGCTTAGAAAAACAAACAAAAAACATGTTTAAACGATGTCACGTTCTGTAAACAGTCTTAAAAGAATGTGAAAATCTTTAAAAATAAAGGTGTAAAGGTGGTAGTAATCAATGGCCACCTTTACACATTTATCTAATAAATCGGTCTAATTCATGAAACAATTTAAAAATAAAGAATGGAAGGTAAGCTTCAAAACTATCTCTAGAAATATTTAAAACCTGCAGTGGTTGCGAAGTTATTTGATGTAAGAGAGAATAGTGAATTTTCACAAAATTCACAGAATGTCTACTTCTTACTGTGTTTTAAACTCGATATCTGCATGAAAAATAGACAAAATAACTTCAAAAATAGCTCATTCATACAAATTTGCCAAAGAAAGTAATTATTATGACGAAGATCAGGTCAGGTTCGTTAAAAAAGTTATTTAACAAATTGTCATTAAAAATTGAGGAAGCGAAAAAAGTGAAAATCTAGATTTTAACTTTTTTCTATTCTAGTAAATATTTTTAAAACCATTGCTTCTATTTTAATCCACAAATGATCAGTTGGAAGCTTGTTTTATTTAGATTAAACCCACAAATTTTCATCAACTTTCGATCATTGTGCTTTAAATGGCAGCAAATTGAAAATAATTTGTTTTATTTTATTTCTAAAATTGGTTTTAAAATATAGATGTAACACGAGTCGTATCAAAAAAATAATACGATGCTTTTTTCCTTGCGTAATAGAGTTAATACTCCTCTTTCAGATCATAACCATGATTTATACCTTCGCAGACTTTTGCAGGTTCCCCTCTTGTGACACAGACTGTTGTTTTCTATTTGACCTTCTTTAACGTCTATTTTACGGTTTATAATATATTTTGCATAAATAAACTGTCATGTATGTAAAGAATATGTTTAAACAATTCGCTACGAATCAAATTTATCAATGACAAGTGTTCAATAACATCATTTATTATAGTTTTTAAAAACTACCCGTCTTAGGATACCGGGATACCTAAGAAGGGAAAAATACATATTTTTTCACCTTTGAAAATTGCCTTTCAAAGATTTTTTGAACGTTTATGCGTATGAAACTTGTTAAGCAAAGGTCAAATTATGATATTAGTAATTACTTTTGATTTTGAAGTTACTTAAAGTCTAACATTTTCGAAAAATATGGAAGGAGCCCGTCTTAGTCAACTTTCCCCTAACAGAAGAAGAACAATTTTGCACAATTACAGGTAATGTCTGTAAAATCTGCTTATCCGTTTACATTTCATCCAAAATCACTCCATAGCTTACCATAATAAAAATTATCTGTAAAATTTAATAATTTTCTTTATGTATTTCTCCTTACGAATAAGAAATTCCGGATATGAATGTTATAGTTAATTTATTAAAAATCCTACAGAATAAATCATGAGTAAACTCACCGAAAAGAGAAAATTTAAGTTTATATTAAAGTAACCCATAGCACTGAATGATATGTGGCTGTTTAATAAGTATGCTGACACTTCGAGTTGGTCCTGGAAAATGTTGACCATTTTAGACAAAAATAGTAAAAGTTTTATAGTAAGAAGATTCTTTTGGGTAAAAGTAGATAAAAATACCATTCTCATTTCTTGATTAATAAAAAGTGGTGTAACATTCATAATATGCTCCTCCAACCGATTAACCTGAAATGTGATCATGAAAAATAACTTCAAATGTTTTTTACACGGAGAAAAAAATAGCTAAAATTACCCATTTAAGTAGTTAACGTGCACTCTTAATACATTTTTCCGTAAATTTTACCATTTCATATTGTAACAATTTAACAATTTTCACAGAATTTAACACCTACACAAAGAAAATCGTGAACGTCGTTACACAAGTTACATGTGAAATGGTAAAATTGACTAAATTCTAGAAAAAATGCGTTCAGAGTGCATCTTAACTATTTAAAATAGGTTATTTCAGCTATTTTCTTTTCTCCGTGTATTTAGGAAGAACTCGCACGTTTAAAACCTCAGAAAAATATGTGACGCCATCTGTGAAAGCTCTTTTATCTAAATAAATTATAAGTATAATGATAAGAAAAAAAGAAAGAAATTTTTATTATTCCGTACCTCCAATGATGCTAGGTGAAAAACTGCGCAAAAGAGTGTGAAGGTTAAAATCATTGAAAATTGATATAAACATTTCTGCCATTGAATTTCCCAAAGCTTCCATTCAATCGTAAGCGTGATAAATTGCAGGTAATTTATTATTATAAATAGCCAAGAAAAATCGTACAAGTAATTAAACTCTTTACTAAGATTACAGAGAAAACTATGAAGAAATATCATGGTATAGACTGTAATGTTAATCTCATTGTAGTATAATTGACGAGTCCATAGAATTTTCGGTCTTAATTCAAGGTTCAAGATTTTAAAGCGTTGATAAACAAGATAAACTTGCAAGAAGAAATGATTCGTTGAGTAAAGTGTATAGAAATCTACGATTATACCGGAAATTGACAAAATTGTGGGATATATACATTCTAAATCAAACTCTGTATATATATATATATATATATATATATATCTTCCGGAATATTACATTTGACAGTGAGAGTCAAAGTTTGAAAAATTGATAGAATTTTAAAAATCCAGGATGGGTCTTTTATTTGACAGCCATATTTTTTTACAGTCTCATCAAAAACACTAAGCTTGGTGTAAAACTGAAATAAAAACTTTCATACAATGTCAATTCAGATAAATATAAATAATATAATATAAATAAAAAAAATAAATAAAAAATATAATATAATATAAAAATATTATAATCGTTAGAATAGAAGTTATTTTTAGAAGGGAATGAAAATTAAGCACATTCGAATTTTGCAAATTTCTGTTTTTTATAAAAATTAAAATTTCGGTGTAAACACTTACCGTAAGCAAACGATCTCTTTTGAATATTGTGATTCTGATGCAATTGACAACAGACCATATATAGAATGAATGTAAAAAAAGTTGCCAGCTTGTATAGATTGGGAATGAATACGTGAACGGATTACCAATCGATTGGAGTATATACTCATACATTAAAAGAAGAATGCACAATAACAGCAAACAGTATATTCGATCCCATATTACTAAATGACGTTTATTTGAGAAATGCAAAGGTGTCAACCCTAAAATTTTTGAAATCACAGTACATGAATACTGGGAAGCCATAACTCAAACTATGCTGACTATTAAAATATTGATTTACAGTAGAGTTGGTTAATTAACACGCGGCAGCTTAGCGACATTAGGGATAAAATCAAATACAGATTTTATCGAAAAATTAATGTGTAACTTATATACTTTTTTCCAATCGAGTAATGCATCTTCTAATTATAAAGGCTTTTTTAAATATCAATATAATCAGTCCATCGTTGAATGAGATATTATATTCGTATACTATTGCGAAATAATTATTTTTATTATTGATTTCTAGTAAAAGGTAGTTATTAGCAGACGACATTGTCGATTGGGTATTATAATGAAAAATAGTATATTGGGCAACAAGTGCGGAAAGTAGGCAGTTTCAGAACTGTTATAACAAGTACAAGGGATGTACCTGTATTAGGGCGTACGCAAGTAGGCGAAAAGTTTCTTTACAATAGTCTATTTTCATGGAGAATTCCCGTAAGAATACCTTATTGTTACGGAAATGTCAATAATAATAACCTACTGTCACGGAAATTTCCATAACAATAGTCTGTTATCACGGAATAATTTCATAATTTCTGTAACAATATTCTATTGTCATGGAAAAATTTCCTTAAGAATAACCTATTTGTTACGAAATAGGCTATTGTTATTCCATAACAACAGCCTATTGGCACGTAAAACTTTACGTAAGAAAATTATATTTATATTGATTTCACGTTTGCGGGTTGGATGCGGGTTTTCGGGTTAACCCGACAACCCGCAATCCGACCCGCATCTATTTTGCACATCCCTACAAAAGTGACAAGCAAAAAAAAACAATATGTGCTAGTTCCCTTACAAAAGTATAGAAAAAGTATAATATTAAAAACACTTTCCTACGTCACTGCGCATGCGCAAGGTACAAGAAACAAAGTTTCTGTTCTCTGCGCCTGCGCAACGACGTGGGAATGTAACTTTCCCACGTCGCTTCATAACTGTCAACTTTTCGTACACTAAACGTACGTTGAAAGTCATACAAACCGTGCACATGTTACAAAAAGAATCGTACTCCACAAGGGACTACATATATTTTTTTCAGAGATTTAATCATTAAAAATATTTATAGGTTATAAATATGAAGATTTCTTCTGAACTATAAACATTACAGGACGTTCGTAAATTGAAACGACTGATCATTTCCTCTGTTTTGTATCTCAGATAAAAGAGGTTATAAAGTTTCTTTAAATAAATAATATATAATAATAATAAATAAATTGTATGTTTCAAATTTTTTTATGTAAAATAAGCTTTTTTCTTTTAAGAAATAGCATTAATAATAAGATGGCAGTTTTTAAAAGTATAATTAAATATGTAAAACCTGTTTTATCGTGCCCATAATACCTTAAAAATAGTATTGCATACCGAGAATTTTTTAGCAAAAGCAACATTTGCTCGTAATACGTTCAGTTGAGTTCAAAATTTGATGCAGATGGAGAATCTGTGATCGAAACATGAAACGAAACGAGATTCTTGTCTCGTGTTGTTCTCGTTTTTGTCTCCTCAGTAAAAAAGAATACTTAAATTGCTAAACCTTAAAATAAATTAGTAATGTTACTTAATGCATATTTTATAACAGAAAAATATTCACTTTATCAGAAAAAATTGCAAACATAAAAAATGTTGTTTAATAACAAGTATTGTAGGTCAAAGTTCCATGCAGTTTTTTTAAGTTTATGATCTTTAAAAATGATTGGATTTTAATTTTCATTTTTAATAATTTTCCAAGCATTCACTCTCTTAGATTTTTAAATTAATTTATCATTTTTAAAACACAGCTTTTTACTTTTAAAGTTTATATGAATTTACGTTTCCATTTAATAGTTAAAAAATGAGAAATTAATTTAAAAATCTAAAACGGTCAACACTTGGAAAATTGAGAAACGAACAAAATGAACCCTCAATGATTATAATCCGACTATTTGTAAAGATTTTAAAAAAGGCATAAAACTTTGAGCCTACAATAATTCTTAAAAATTTGTAAAAATTTGTAAAAAAAGGCATAAAACTTTGAGCCTACAATAATTCTTAAAAATTACATTTTGTATGTTTTTTAACTAACGTTACTAATATATTTTGAGATAATTTTTTTTTCAACAAACTTTCTGATCCTTGCCAACCTGCAATATTAATTGTATTTCGCGCCTCCTCCTCTAGATCAACACGTAGTCCCTGAACTCTGGGTGAGAATTACCACAATTTGAAAGCTAAAATAACAAAAAACGGAGCGCGCGCGTCGCTGGCGCCCTTCCTTTTCTTTGTGTCAAACAATCCACTTCATTTTGTGTTATTTTGTGAGTTTAAACTGATAAAATGGGAAAAAGTAAAAGAAGAAGATACGGTTCATCGTCATCAACTTCATCGTCATCGGAAGATGAGCTTTCTAATCCAAGAAAGCGCAGGAGAATCTTAAAATATATCCTAAAAATAGACGAGAAAGAGGACAGTCGTCATAAGAAAAAATCAAAAAAGTCCAAATATCGTAAATGCTATTCCAGTTCGGAATCTGAATTATCCAGTTACAATAAGTTTTTTCTTCTTAGGTTTACTGTTTAGAGTACATATAAATCGATAGAGATCTTTATAGGTTATATCCTTAAAGAAATCATTAAATTTGGTTTGCGCATATCCACACACGCTTCAAGTTGGTGGATTTTCCATCGAAGAAGATGTAACCTAAAATTTCTAAAGGGTTCATACCCACAGAAATTTTTACAGGCTCATACCTGCATATTACTTTTTTCTGTCTAAAGGGCTCATACCCACCAAAGGTTATCAGGCGCATGCCTGCATATTAGACTTTATGTCTAAAGGGTTCATACCCATCAAAAAATGACCAAGACCTGTTTATTATATTTTATGTCTAAAGGGCTCATACCTATCGAAAAACGATTAAATTCATACTTGTATAATTAAATAACTGTTAAAAGGGATTCATACCCGTTAAAATTATTTATCTTGACTATAGGCATGTAAGACCTCTTCTTAAATACTCAATGTCGATGTTTTTTCATTGTTTTGATTTTGTCTAGGTAGTGATTTTGTATCATCAGCTTCAGAAGTTGAGTACCTGCATTCGCCGTCTCTTACTGATGCAGCAGGAGTAAATCCCGTCTCTACTGACAGTGAGATCCATCAAGATAAGAATACTACGGAGGACAAATCGACAATGCCGCAAACATCAGGTCCTGGGAATAACAATTTTACTGATCCGATTGGCAACATTTTACCTTAAAAATTTAATTGAGACTCGAAAATGATTACAGAAACTCGGTTTTGTTATTAACGAGGAGAAAAGTCAAACAGTTCCAAGTAACATCCGTAAATTTTTAGGCTTAATGTTTAATTCGTCACGAATGGTTTTGGAGCTTCCTGAATCCAAGAGACTTGCTGTCCTCAATCAGGTGGAGAAAATTCAGAAAACATCACAATGTAAGATTAGAGAATCTGTCCAGTTCATCGGTTCTTTAATAGCTTGTTGTCCTGCTTTATCCTATAGTTGGCTTTATGCCAAAGATTTCGAGAGAAATAAAATAAAAGCTTTAGCAGAAAATAATGATAATTATGCAAATGAGATTAACTTTGAACCCGAAGGATTTATTGTGGCGGAAAAGCCATATTTTAACGGGCTATAGGTCCATAAAGGAGGTAGAATTCACCATCGAGATTTTCTTGGATGCTTCTCTAACTGGTTGGGAAGCTACTTGTGGTTCTCAAAGATCTGATGTCTTTTGAACAAAGGAGGAACAGATTCTAAATATTAACATTTTAGAACCTAAAGCTGTTTTCTTTGGTCTTAACTGTTTTGCCAAATATTTCAGATCATGCAACATACTTTTAAGAATAGATAACATGACTGCCATTTGTTATAATAATAGAATGGGAGGTACTCAATATGTTCATCTTAATAATATAGCGAGAGAGATTTGGGAATGGTGCGAGGCACACCGATTATGGATATTTGCTTCCTATATTAGCTCTAAGGAGAATATTGAGGCAGACATTGAATCACGAAGACTTGAGCCAGAAACGGAATATGAATTAGCAGGTTTTGCTTTCAGAAAAATAATTAAAGTTTTCGGTGACCCGGTCGTTGATTTATTTGCTAGTCGTTCCAATGCAAAGTGCATATCTTACGTTTCCTGGAAGAAAGATCCTGGCTGAGTAGCGATTGACGCTTTTACCTTGTCTTGGAAAAAGTTTTTCTTTTATGCCTTTTATGCTTTTACCTTGTCTTGGAAAAAGTTTTTCTTTTATGCCTTTCCACCCTTTGCTACAATTTTAAAAGTTCTGAATAAAATAAAATCAGAAAGAGCTGAAGGCATTGTTGTGGTTCCATATTGGCCTACCCAACCTTGGTATTCTGTTTTCCAGTTAATGCTTGATCAGGCTCAAAATAAATTGGTATCTATTTATTTTGAGCCTAATGAAGACCTTTTAACTTCTTCAAATACTCATCCACTCTGGAGGCACCTTACTCTGGTGGTCGGCAGGTTATCCGGCAAGCACTGAGACTTCAAGGGATTCCAGAGGCTTCTTTGGAAATATCTGTTGCTTCTCTTCGGAAGTCATCAATGAAGAATTACAACGTTGCCCTAAAAAAGTGGTGGAACTTTGCTACGAAAAGTTCTTTAGATCCTTTTCAGCCAGAAATTCCGGATATTCTGAATTGTCTTACTAAGGAATTTGAGAAGGGATCTTCGTATAGTACCATTAACTGTACTAGATCTGCACTTTCTCTAATAACGAATTCTCAAGACACCAACGATCCAAGAATTCAAAGGTTTTTTAAGGGTGTTTCTAGTCTGAAACCAGCGAGGCCGAGATTTGATTATACGTGGGACCCTGAAGTTGTTCTCGATTACTTTTCTTTGAAACCTGAAGTCAATGAAAAATTTATTTATTTCGCTCATAGCACCCGTCATCCGTAATGCGTCAGCTAACAGGCTTGGGGTAGATCTAGATGTAATTAGGAAAACTGCAGGAAGGACTAAAAGTTCAGAAACCTTTGCAATGTTTTACAAGCGGCCTATTGTACAAGATAGATTAAGTTTTGCTACTTCCATCTTGGATGGCTAGTTTGATTGACATATCTTTTTTATGTGTTTAAGTTTGTCAGAAAAATTTTTCTGAAATTAAATGCTTCCTTTTTCTGTATTAAATCTATTTTTACTTTTTCCTCTTCTCAAATTGCCGTGAGTTGCTTTCAACATCTAAGTGTTGATCTAGAGAAGGAGACGCGAAATACAATTGTATAATTGAACGAACTTACCTGTAAGTGAAGTTCGATTGTAATTGTATGAACGCCTCCTCCAAATAGATCAAATCCACCCTATCCTTCTATTCCCATTGTCTAATTGTATTAGACCCCTAATTATTACGGCAATATACTTTGAAAAAATGAGAAGACTCACATCTTACAGGGGGTCAGCGACGCGTGCTTCGTTTTTTGTTATTTGAGTTTTCAAATTGTGGTAATTCTGACCCAAAGTTCAGGGACTACGTGTTGATCTATTCGGAGGAGGCACTCATACAATTAAAAATACAAATTTGTTTGCACTTTTTTCAAGTTTTTGAAACTTTTTTTTACATTTTGCCGAAAATGGCAGAAAAAATCAAATAAATTGTAATACACATTGTGACAAAAGTGATTTTTAATAATGTTATTTTTCAATTTTTGTTTGCACTTTTTTCAAGTTTTTAAAACTTTTTTTGGCTGTAAAATAGTAGGTAAAAAAACCAGATAAATTGTAATACACATTGTGACAAAAGGGATTTTTTTAAATGTTATTTTTCAAATTTTTTTGCACTTTTTCAAAGTTTTGAAACTTTCAGCAACATTTTGGAAATATAAAGCTCAAAATTTATTTTGCTTTTGTGTCTTTGAATTGAAAATTAGATGTTACACATCACCATCTAAAATTGAGAAAACATGCGCCTCGAGAAAAAAAATTTCCCTCCATTTTCTCAGACCTCAAAGACTTTTTTCCATCAAACCGTTCACGTCTCAATGCAGCACCACAGTACCTCGGGAGCAAGTTTTTTTTTTCTAAATTGAAAATTGGATTTTTAATCAGGATCCAAAGACGAAAAAACGTGCATCTGGAACGAAAACGAAAATTCCCCTCCATTTTCTCAGAACTCAATGTCATTTTCTAATCAAACTTTTTATAAACTAATCAAACTAATCAAACAAACTAATCAAACTCAACAATTAAAAAGCTAAAAAAAATTTTTGTTTTTTTTCCGAAATTGAAAACTGCTATAACTGGATTTTTAATCACCAGCCAAAGTTAAGAAAATATGCGCCTCGAGTGAAAAAAGAATATTCGCCCTCCATTATCTCGGAACCTAATAACATTTTCCAACCACACTTTTCACAAAAAGCTTAAAATAAAATGTATTCCACACTCGACCAAAATGGCCTCCTTTTTCCCCTGAAAATAAGGGCGAAAGTAGCATATATTTCCCGTAAAACGCATTTGCGGGGCGAAAGTAAAATTTGCGGGGCGAAAGTAAAATTAGTAAACGCACCCTCGGGAAAAATCTTTTCGCTGGGATAGTAAACCCACCCGCGGGAAAAATCTGTTTCTTTCGCCTCTTGTTATATAATGTACTATTTTTTCTTTTTTTCCAAAATTGAAAACTGTCACAACTGGATTTTTAATCACCACCCAAAGTTAAGAAAACATGCGCCTCGAGTGAAAAAAGAATATTCGCCCTCCATTTTCTCGGAACCTAATTACATTTTCCAACCATACAGTTTCAATTCAGCACTTATGTATCTCGAAGGATATGTTTTTTTTTTTAATTGAAAATTAGATTTAACAGAACGTTTTTTGTCTCTCCTGAAAATAGGCAAAATGTGGCTTACTCTCTTATACCGCGCCACCCTTTACAGTTATCTTGTAATGAGAAAAATTAAAATTTAAAAAGCACAATGAATCCCGTAATTCGCAATTAATTTTTTTTTGTAGCTTGGGTGTAAAATCCCTCTAAGTTCGAGGCATTGATTCTGATAAATTTTGATATTGGTTAAACAATCTTTTCAGGGCGTTATATCTCGTAAAAATAAAATTTACTTTATTCAGTTTTGGTAAATATAAACAATCCATTTTTCTGCGTACTCTATGATAAATGCAAACTGTATAATTTTCCATTTTAGATATTAAGTAACTCTCTAATTTGAAACTACCAAAACTAAAGAGCGGATCAGCATTAATCACTCGAGTTTAGAATAGTGAGACACCTTTTTGAGAAATGGGCAGAGTCAAAAGTTAACGAAGTCGATGGAGTTTATCCCCTAACTCGTCGTCAATCTCACTAAAGGTGGTGGTGCTGAGAGATATAAGAGGGTCGAGGGTGTGGGTGAAGAGAGGAGAAGGTTCGGACACCGGGTGGAGTCGACGGCGCTACTGGCGTCGACCAGAATATTATGGACTTATCAAGCCATCCTAATAGTCTCATCAGGATGCAAGCCTGCAGATCTCATCATCCTCAGCGTCCCTGGTCCACGTACCTACCTAGAAATGACCGAGCAATGGCGTTTCCTGGCATAGATAACGTTATAGGAAGTAATAGCGGAGTGGTATGATTACGTGCTATTAGAAGAGTTATAGAACCACGATTGCGATGCAGGATCCATTGAGCTTTATGCTCTTCCTAAGGATTTAAACTTTATCCTCACGTTTCTTCTTATCTTACAGAGATGCGAAACTCATGTCCAGGAAGTTGGCAACGCCAACTTCAAATTTCGAAAAAATTAAAATTGTGCTGAATTGCGCTAGATTTATGCTCTATTGTGCCGTCAAAGATTTTTTGAAAAAATGAAAATTTGAGCCCAAAAATCAAAGGAACATTTTTTTATGTCAACCTCGCCAATTTGTTTTAAAAAAAAAACAAATATTGTGCTGGGTAGCATAAAAGTCACACAAAAATGTGCCACATGTCAAAATTTGATATTATGAACCATTTTCGAAAACAACAATATTTTTAAAAAATCAGCCGCGCCATTTTGTTTTTTTGACAAAACAAAACTTGTGCTAGGAACTACCTGATACGCATACTACTGTGCTGCAAATATGAGGTCAAAATCTTAACCCTTTTTCGAAAAAAAGCGACTCAAATAATCTCAAAAAAATGATCAATTTAAGAATTTCGAAAAACCGAAACTTCTGCTGGGTTGTGATAGGCTAGCACAATAATTATCGCTGGTTAGAATTTTCACTGGGATTAATATTTTCCAAAAAAATGCAATCTTTTTGAAATTGGAACGCGTTTTTTACCCAAAATTTTCAAAATTACAAAATTCGAAAATCTGAAAATTGTACTGAGTTGTGATAGGTTAGCACAATAATTATCTCTAATGAGAATTTTCACTGGGATTAATATTTTCCAAAAAGAACGGAATCTTTTTGAACTTGTAACGCAGTTTTGACACGAAATTTTAAAAAATACGAATTTCTAAAATCTGAAACTTGTGCTGAGTTGTGCTAGGCTAGCACAATAATTTAAATTTATATTTTCCAGAAAAATGCAATCTTTTTGGACTTGTAATAAATTTTTGACCAAGAAAAGTCAAATTTTTTAAACTTTGAAATATATTTTTGAAGTTGGACTAATAAAAAAAGGCAACCTCCAAAACCAATAAAAAATAAATTATTAGTCCAACTTCAAAAAAAATATTTCAAAGTTAAAAAAATTTGACTTTTCTTGGTCCAAAATATATTCTAAGTCCAAAAAGATTGCATTTTTCTGGAAAATATGAATTTGACTGCAATTTGTCATAGAGATAATTATTGTGCTAGTCTAGCACAACTCAGCACAAGTTTCCAATTTCGAAATTTGTATTTTTGAAAATTTTGGGTCAAAAATTTATTTGAAGTCCAGACAGATTGTATTTTTTGGAAAATATGAATTTAAGTGGAATTTTTCATTAGGGATAATTATTGTGCTAGTCTAGCACATCTCAGCACAAGTTTCAGATTATTGAATATCATAATTTTGAAAATTGTGGGTCAAAAACGCGTTCCAAGTCCAAAAAGATTGAATTTTTCTGGAAAATATGAATTTAAGTGCAATTTTTCATAAAGATAATTATTGTGCTAGCCTGACACAACTCAGCACAAGTTTCAGATTTTCGAATTTCGTAATTTTGGGTCAGAAACGCTTTCCAAGTTCAAAAAGATTGCATTTTTTTGAAAAATATTAATCCCAGTGAAAATTGTCATTAGAGATCATTATTGTGATACCCTAGCAAAACTCAGGACAAGTTTCTGTTTTTCGAAATTTTGAAATTGGTCATTTTTTTGAGTTTTTTCAAAAATTGTTTAAAACTTTGACTTCATATTTGCAGCAGTTTTTTCGAAAAAACCAATTGGCTAGGCTGACATAAAAAAATATTTTTTTTATTTTTAGGCTCAAATTTTCATGTTTTCAAAAAATCTTTTACGGCACAATAGAGCACAAATCTAGCACAATTCAGCATAATTTTCATTTTTTCGAAGTTTGAAGTTGGCGTTGCCAACTTCCTGGACACGCGAAACTCCTGATGTATTCAACTTTGCTCTAAATCTAAAACATTCAGGATTTCTTTGCAATTGTTCTTTTCTTTTGTTAGAAATGCTAAATCTGTTGTTAGTCTGCTGTATTTCAGATTCAGATGCTTATTGATTAATGATTATTTTTGATGATCTTCTTGATATTCTTCTTGAAATTCTTTGTAATTTTTATATTTCCTTATTGCTTTGATTAAGAATTGATATTTCTTATTGAATCATTTCAAGCAAATAAACAATTATAACACTGGTCAACAGCCATTTCTCTGCAGGATGCACAGTAACTTTTCTAGGGTAATTTGGGCTCGCTGAATACAAAAATGACTATCATTTTGCTCAATCAGATCTTATTTACGAGATATCGCAAAAAACCACTTTTCGCGATATGCAAAAATTCGAATACTTGTATTTTTATTTCTCCTGAAAGAGACCAAACATTGATCATTTATGTAGTAGCTGGAGGTCCCAATAAAACAGAAAAATTACATATTATGCACATTTATGATGATAATTTTTGTTAAAATCATGTTTTTAACAAAAAAAAAATTGGATTTTTAACCCAAATTCGCAAATTTACAAAATTCAAAGTGTTGTAACAGGAACAATTCAAATGCAATTTTAATGACATTTACCGCACTTTATAGCCATATATATCTAATTTAACGTGTCAAAGTTTCAACTGAATCGAATAAAAATTGTCAAAGTGACACCAAATTAACTGCGCATGCCCAAATTGGTAGTTACGGTCATTTTCACTGTTGACAGATGTATAATTCATAGATAAGTACTGTGAACAAGGTAATTAATATTAATATGTCAATTGAAACTTTGGCACGTTAAAGTAGATATATATGGCTACAAAGTGCGGTAAATTTAATTGAAATCGGACTTGAATTGTTCCTGTAACAGCACTTTGAATTTTGTAAATTTGCGAATTTTTGGTAAGAATCTAATTTTTTTCGATGAAAAACATGATTTTTAAAAAAATTATCAGTATAAATGTGTACAATATGTAGTTTTTCCGTTTCATTGGGACCTATCGCTATTATATAAATGATCAATGGTAACTCTTTTCGAAGAAAAATAAAAATACAAGTTTTCGAATTATTGCATTCGCAAAGAACGATTTTTTTGTGATATCTCGTAAACAAGAGCTGATTGAGTAAAGTGATAGTCAATTTTTGGATTCAGCGGGCCCAAATTACCCTAGAAAAGTTACCGTCTACTTACCTTAGAAAAGTTACCGTCTACCCTGTAGCAAACAGCAAATTTTTTTTGTAGATCAGTGATAATCATTTGCAAAGAAGACTCAATGATCGCTAAATTATTTTTAATTTTAATTTCTTTTCATTTTTGAGGATACAATCATTTGCAGGAAAGGCTCAATGATGGCTAAATTATTTATAATTTTAGTTTCTTTTCATTTTTGAGGATACAATTATTTGCAAAAAAGGCTCAATGATGGCTAAATTATTTATAATTTTAGTTTCTTTTCATTTTTGAGGATACTCAATGAATGGTATCAAACTTTAAAGGGAGAAGGAAGTACAATAGTAAGACTTTAGGGAGTTTAAATCCAGAAGAAAAAGAAGAAGAAAAATTTATAATTTTAGTTTCTTTTCATTTTTGAGGATACTCAATGAATGGTATCAAACTTTAAAGGGAGAAGGAAGTACAATAGTAAGACTTTAGGGAGTTTAAAGCCAGAAGAAGAAGAAGAAGAAGACAAAGGCTCAATGATGGCTAAATTATTTATAATTTTAGTTTATTTAATTATTCGCAAAAAAGGCTCAACGATGGCTAAATTATTTATAATTTTAGTTTCTTTTCATTTTTGAGGATACTCAATGAATGGTATCAAACTTTAAAGGAAGAAGGAAGTACAATAGTAAGACTAGCGAGTTTAAAGCCAGAATAAGAAGAAGAAGAAGAAAAAATAGAAAAAGTAGAAGAAGAAGAAGAAAAAGGAAAAGAAGAAAATAGTAAAACTTGGATAGTACATTTAAATTTTCATGCTGACATATGCAGCAAGGTAAATCGAAATCCATTCGCATACCATCCTATCACGCTTTGCATAACGTGCATGTGCGAGACGGAGAATTACATAGTTTTGAGGTATGTATTGTTGTTTAGTACGGTTTAGAATTTCCATAGATAACGGAGAATTATAATGCTCGTCCCTACCACGACACAGAGAGTGGATGTAATGGGAGTATATCTAAGCGTAAGAATGGGAAACTGTTTCTCAAACGAAAGTTTCCAAGAAACAAAACATAATCTGACAATAATTATTACAGGCAATTTGATACATTTCTAAAGCTATCGTAACTCTTTTCTGCAATCTATTTACATTCCTATAAATCTTACCAGATGGAAAGTATAATAAAATATCTTCGAAACATGTTGGAACTCTGTAGTAATATTTTTCATTGTCATATCTGTCTTTAACCCTTTAGCTTTCCCGTTGTCAAAAAATTATCCCTTTTCCCGTTGTCAAAAAAATCAGGAATACTGTATGGTCATTTTCTGACTGTTTTCTGCAATAAAAGTTTTTCTTTAATTTTTTGAGTTTTCTCGGCTTCTATTTAGTATACGATAACTTATAACCACCTTACGAGATACGGGGAACACTCCACTTTGATCCAATCCGCATATTTATTTTGCAGAATTTTAAATTTATCACATGGAAATTCGAGAAAATCGAAAAAAGTGAACGTTACAGATTTTCAACGCTGGTTAATGAGTCAAAAATTGGATTTTAGGAAGTTTGAATTCTGTGCTAACCTTTTTGTCAGTACAAAATTCATCACACAATTTGGTTTGTAAAAGTAGAATTTTATTATCTGTGTAAAATATTCCTACTGAACATTATATTACTTTTGAACATTTTTCTTCTCGGCCTTAACACAGGATAACATCCAATTCTAATGAATTATAAACAATCCAAAGATTACATTGTATAATTACAACCAAAACAAGCGATAATCTAGCCCGTTCTTCCTGAAAGGTCAACCTCGTCTTTCATCTCCATAACCCTCTGTCACGACTAATAATTCGCTTTTTCCTTTCCAACAAACTACGAACTTACCTACAACACGCAACGCATCGCCGAAGTAATATTGACCTTCTTTGCAACATTACCTTGCGACCTTTGAATTGTAATACTAAAATTTCCTTTAAAAAGTGAAGAGAAGAAATTGGTAGTCTAATTTGATGCCTAGAATGGGAGGTAGAAGATAAAATGAAAATTCCAAGTGGAAAGTCATTAAGTGGCATTCTTCCTGCTTGGACGAGACTTGATCATTCTGGTGGCGAGACGAGGTTAGGTTTAAGCAACTCTGTGGAAGTTGCGGGTAGGGTCGGTTGGCCCGGGGGCGGACGGAGTGCGGCAACTATTATAAACTGTAGCACCTCGAACTACCGCCTCCAACCACCCTCTTTAGTCCACCACCCCCTTTTCTCTTGCTATCCGTCCTCAGACTACATTCAACACCACCACCGTCGCCACCCCCAAATAACCCAGGGGCCTGCCGAACTAACCCGTACTCTGCAGAACTCTGCCTCGATTCTCTCCTCCGTGAACCCTCTAATCAATCAACTCCCAGGCACGTACGCGAGTAGGTCTGAGGATACTCAACTTTTTGCAGCAAGTCAATTTTAGTCAATTTCAAAGACATTTACTCTTGCAAACAAAGGACCCGGCACAAATCGTAAAGAAAAAAGGTCTCGGTACATTTTACTGAGATTAATTTATTTTGTGGCTTATCAAAATAGAAGAAATTTACCAAAAGCCCTTGGACCGATTATGACGAGTTTTTTTTTTGTTCACGGAAAAAATGTGTCCTATAAAAAGTGTAGAACTGACTCTGGGAATCTTGGACGGGCACCAAAATATTATAAAAATTGGAAGTCACCACATTTCAATTAGAGGTGTGCAAAATAATCCGATTTGATGGAAAACCGACTTCTGACGCTTTTCGAATGTCGAATTAATAGTATCGGAAAAATTCGATCCGACTTGGACGCATGTCGAATGTCGAATTTTCGAAACCGATCGGTGGGGTGCCATCTCGATTCCCCCACATTTTAATTCTCCCAAAGCTTATTTTCCCCAAAAATTGAAACAAAGATGTACGAGTTTATAAGATAAGAGTGCTCGTTATTAAAAGTCAATGAAGTTGGTGACGATGATATTAAAAAACGAATAGATGTCGCTCCAAAGCACTTTTAGAAATTAAGGCTAATTATATTAACCCGCAAATACCATACTCCATCTGCGAATACGTAAAATTATATTCGCACTAGTGCGAATTGGAATTTCGCATTTTTAAATGTTAATAATTCGTGCATAAATAAAGTAATTATAACTTATAAGATACGTTTTTCGGGATAAAAATTACTGACAAATGCAATGGCAATAAAAATAAATGTAATAAACAAGTTTTAAATAGCAAAAAAAGAAAGAAATGAGAAGATTTTTTCTGAAATGTCATACTTGTTTGAAAATTTTGCTGGTGCGAATTCGCACTAGTGTGGTATTCGAGGGTTAAGTGCAGACCACATGGCATGAGGAGAAATAAAGTTTGACAAATTTTAAGTATTTTAGTGTTTTTCAACAAAAATTGATATTTCTAAAGAAAAATCATTATCCCATGATGGAAAATTACAAGCTTGTAAAATTTTAGGTTATGTTAGGATTTTTCGAGGGAAATTAATACTTTTTGAGAAACATAAGTACCTTTTGATGGAAAATAAAAGTTTGTAAAATTTTAGGTTATATTAGGGTTTTTCGAGGGAAGTTAATATCCTTATTGAAAAATCAGTACCTATTGATGGAGAATTACAAGTTTGTAATATTTTAGGTTATTTTAGGGTTTTTCGAGGGAAATTAATACTTGTATAGAAATATCAATACCTTTTGATGGAAAATTACAAGTTTGTAAAATTTTAGGTTATGTTAGGGTGTTCCAAGAAAAATGAATACTTTTATAAAAACAAACATAAATTTTTGTTAAAAACCCTAACGTAACCTAAAATTTTACAAAGCGATTCTCCATCAAAGGGTACTGATGTTTCTATAAAAGTATTAATTTCCCTTGAAAAAGTCTAATATAACCTAAAATTTTACAAGCTTGTAATTTTCCATCAACAGGTACTAATATTTCTATAAAAGTATTCATTTCCCTCGAAGAACCCTAACATAACTTAAAATTTTACAAACTCGAATTTTCTAATATTTTTTATAACCTTTTAAAATTACATGTCCCAAATCCTTACAGTATCCACAGTTTATAGCATTTATTTAGATATTTGCAAATACTTAAATTGTTAATTTGATGATTACGAAAATTTGAAGCGTAGTAAAGTTTCTTTTTTCAGTTTAAGATTTAAAATTTATCGGCTTAAAAATTTGAAGCTTATAGGTTTAAAAATACTTAAAATTTTAACACTTCCAAACTTAAAAGTTTCCATAAAATTTTTAACAGTTAACTAATGGTTTCAAATTTTAAACCGTTTTAATTTAGTTATTCCAAAAACTTGAAATTTTTAGTAAAATATAACATTTCCGTTAAAAATTGGTTTACAACGTTAAAGTTTTCAGTTTATAACATCAAAATCTAGATATTTGCAAATACTTAAATTGTTAATTTGATGATTCCGAAAATTTCAAGCGTAGTAAAGTTTCTTTTTCAGTTTAAGATTCAAAATTTGTCGGCTTTAAAATTTGAAGTTTATAGGTTTAAGAAGAGTTCAAATTTTAACACTTCCAAACTTAAAAGTTTTCATAAAATTTTTAACAGATAACTAATAGTTTCAAATTTTAAACCGTTTTAATTTGGTTTTTCCACAAATTTGAAATTTTTAGCAAAATATAACATTTCCGTTAAAAATTCGTGTACATCGTTAAAATTTTCAAGCAAAAAACATAATTCAAAATTACACAATGAAAAAGCAGAATAAGCCACCCAAATTGAACACTTTATTTCGAAGCCCTCAAAAAATACTTTTACTACTACAAATTCAAAACTAAAAACATACAAGCTTGAGCGATTCAAATTAAAAATAATTATTAATTCCTGAATTTTAAACGCTGCGTTAATTTAAAAATCTCTAATTTTTGAAGTTTCATTGAAATTATTCTTTAAATGTTTTAAATTGAAAATTGTTTTCAATTATTAAAGCTTTTAATTGGGAATTAGAATTAAGGATTTATTTTATTGTTTAATTTGTTTTATTGTTTTATAATTTTTTATTATTATTTTCAATTGCTTAATTCTGAACAATTTACTAATATTCTAAAACAGTATAGAATATTAGTAGAGTATTGTAAATATATTTACAAACTTTTCAGATAAAATGACAAATACGTGGGTAATCGGGCATTTCATATTTTTAATTTGTTGTTTTATTTGGGACCTTCTTTACACCGAAAAATTCTTACTATACTATATTTATAAGTATTCGAAAGCCTTTTTGCAGTCTTTTAAAGTAAAATTTAATTATTTTCTGGGATACACGTTTTTTCTATTACTCCTGAAGATAAAAAAGAAGTTAATAGTCGTTTGATCAATTTCAATTTCAAGAAACGAATAACTTTTCATGTGTCCACAGATTTGAATTTCAGTTTTGATCATCGTGTCCAGAGACACATTTCGTCGGATTTTTTAATGAAAATAGTAGTTTTGCATATTTAAACCATAAAACGAGTGAATTTTGACGTAAATTTTACAATATTCTTATGTGAAAATCTGTCAAAAATGTAAATAAAATCAGCAATTAACAAATTTCAAAAAATTTCGAAAACCGTAAATCTTTGTAGTATCATCGTGTCTCGCGTTTTTCCCAGATATGTGCACTTTTTATGAGGTAAGTTATACGTGAAAATATTGTCCGTAAAAACTAATTCGCTCTTACAAACTAGCAATTTAAACTAATTTATATTAAGGAAGTAATCTAAACTAATTTTTCCTAAGAAATGTATTACTCACTGAAAAAAATGGTTAGTTGGGCCAACTACTTTGGTTTGTATCATATGCCTCTACTATTTTATTAGTTGGGACAATTATTTTAATAGTAGACGTAACTTTTCAATTTACTGCATCAACAGTTTGAATAGTAACATCAACTGATAAAAGTTTTTAAATACTAAAGTAGTTTCTCAACCGACTAAAGTAGTTTTCCAAACAACCCATTTTTTTCAGTGCTGCCTGTTCCAAAATGCATTGAAATTAATTTTGGTTCTTTTCTTCCTGCTTCTATAAACCGTTCTTTACAGGGGTCGAGCATCCTTAATTAACTATGAAATATTTTTTTCCTAACTGGAAAAAAAATCAAAAATAATTTTTAATAATAGATTTAAAAATTTCACTGTTAAAGCTCAGAAATAAATTTGTTTAACTTTAAAAAAAGTAGTTGAAATGTATTTTAAATCTGAGTAAACTTGATGAAATAATGAGAACATTGCAAATAAAATAAATTAAAAGTTTTTTAAATAGTGATTAAAAATTTTTAAACCATATTCAAAACTTTATTTTTAGACGATAAAAAATTAATTAATGTTAGTTGACAGCAATCGTCATTTTTGAATGTAATAAGTTTCTATTTATTATAAATCTTGGAAAATTAATCGGAACTTTGAATAGAAAAAAGGGGGAAATATCTCAATTTAAGGGACTTTAGGGGATTTTGAGAAAAACAGGGGGAAAATGAGGGGAAAGAGGGAATAGGGGGGAAAAATCGAATTGGGGACTGACTGTGATTCCTGTTAGTTGCATAAAAGATTGTTTTTGCTTACAGTGTGGTTTATAAAAACGTATTCGATTTTTTTAAATTTAAATACTGTTGAAGTGATAGTAAATTATGTTTTCATAAACTGTGCCGAAAGTTTAAAGCTTATTGAATTTTGACAACTACAGTCTTTTTATCTATTATATTTCAATTTTCAAACAATTTGGAAATACATAAAATTTAAAACTTGTCCTAATTGGCATAACATCCTTGCCATTGTAGTAAAAAGAAACTATTTTTCAAAATTTAAGATAATATACACGAAAAAATAGGTCTAGGGAAAACATAATTAATTATGCTTTGAAGAACAGGGTGACCACTGATACTGCTGAAAAAAATTCCACGTTTTTTCCTCGCCATCAAAAATTTTTCGATCATTAACAAAATAGTTTCAGATGAATAACAGTTATTAAAATGGCTTTTTTATTTCCTTAATCGATTTTAGACAATTCTATAAACAAAAATGGATTTTATAACACTTTTGATTCACACTAAAACTTGTACTAAATAAATTGGAAAATAGTACATTATTCGCCAAGTTTAAACGCAAATTTTGGTGAGAGCGTAGTTTAAATCACGAGGCGAAGCCGAGGAATTTAATCGCTCGAGCCAAAATTTTCGTTTAGACATGGAAAATACAGTGCTTTTCGTCATGAGATCGAGAAAAAGCCAAATGAAAATGCCGAAATGACGAAAAATACTTTTAAAAAAAATCTTCAAATGAGAATTGTAATCTAGAATGACATTTCTTTTTTCTAAATAAAAGTTCGAGAATTTGAGAAAAAAAGTTTAAGATTTTTGAACATATTTCTTTATTAAATATTTTGAACAAGAACACAGGTTTTAAACCTAATGTAACCGCTTTTTTAAACATTAAAAACACTTTCTATTTAAAAAACTGGAAAAATTCTCGGCCAACAAAAAAATTCCCTGACATTTCCCGGTTCTCCTGCTTTCTGAGTCCAGCGGCCACTCTGAAGAATTTCTAAGAATTGATGATATTGTTTAAAAGATAAAAGATTATTTTTCATTAAAAAAATTTGAAACATAAAAAAATTATTATTTATTTAAAAAATTTTATTTTCGACCAAACTTTTTTTCTTATCGTTTCTTACCAAATTTTAAAACATGATACGATTTTAATGAATGAAAGCTTATTTTCTTAGGAAAATAGTTCTACAACTTGACGTCATCCAACTTTTAAAAATAAATAAATTATTGTCAAATATAATTAATTGATTGTAAAATTTTTGGTCCAAAAAATTATTTTTTAATGATTTCTGCTATTAAAACTGTATTTTTTAAAATTAGATAAGGTCAAGTTTTAGAGAATCGTTTTTCCGAGAAAATAAAAATAAAATAAATATAACAATAATATAAAATCGTCTGATTTTTAAAAAATTGGGAAAATCATTTTTTTTAATGAACAATCTTTTCTCTTTTAAAAAATACCATCAATAAGAAGCTTGCAATTCTTGAAAGTGTTCTTATAAATATATTTTCCAGAGACCTGTTTTTTTGTGCCCATAATACCGTAAGGATGTTCACTCCTTATCGTACCACGAATTTTTAAAATGATTTCTGCTATTAAAAATGTCTTTTTAAAAATTAGATAAGGTCAAGTTTTAGGGAATCGTTTTCCCGAGAAAATAGAAAAAAATAAAATAAAAATAAATATAATAATAATAAAATCATCTTATTTTTAAAAATTTGGTAAAAAATTTTTTTTAATAAACAATCTTTTCTCTTTTAGGAAATACCATCAATAATAAGCTTGCAATTCTTGAAAGTGTACTTATAAATATGTTTTCCAGAGACCTGTTTTTTTATGACTTCTTATCATATCACAAATTTTTAAAATAGGTTTAGAACACCGAGGAAAGTAACCATAAAGTTAAATACTATAACAAATTTTAAAAAAGAAATCAAAGTACGGTATATAAAAAAGTAATTGAATCTGTAATTGTTTATTTAATACTAGTTATTTGAGAATTTCTTTCGCTTCAGAAAAACATTGTAATTCTGAATCAATCTTCATCACTGAAAGCATATTTTGTTCTTTAAAATAATATCTACAATTCTATTTGGCGGAATTTATTTAAAAATAAGTTTGTCAGGTAGATAAATAGTTAGAAAAAATATTAATTAATTAATCATTTATTTCATGCAAATTTAACTGTATTTTAATGAGAAACAACTAAACAGAATTGTAGATAATATTTTATAGAACAAACTATCAATGATGAAGATTTAAACAAAATCACAATTTTTTTCTAAAGCGAGAGAAATATAAAATCTCAATTACCGTAGAATCCTAACTTCGGACACTGCTCCAAAGTTCGGACACCCATTTTTTTTTGTTTTCAAATAATTGAATGGCATAAAAGTAACATAAGCCTAAAGCTCGACATGATGAGAAAAATTAGTTTTATATTAAAAACTTAGTATAAAGCCAAGGATAATAGGTGTCCGAAGTTAGGGCCAGTGTCCCAAGTTAAGTGACTCTACAGTAACTAATGTTAAATAAACAATTACAGATTCAACTTTTTTTGCTAAATTGTAATTACATGTCTCTTTTAAGATTTTTTATATTTAACATGTGGTTATTTTCCTCGACTTTGCAAACTATTTCAAAGATTATTAACATTTGACGTGCTATTTGATGAACATATATGAATGAACAATATGAACATATATGAACAATATGAACAATGAACATTCTTGACATGTTCTATGTCTTAATTTGTAAAAGAGGGAATGATTTTTTCAATACTCCGTACAATACTCCATAAATTCCCCTTCACCACCGTTCTTGTAGATGGACCTCACTCATCTGGAAAATAATTAGCAACCGCTACTTGACGGAATTTCTAAAAATACGTAAAAGATATATCAATCGACTGCTTTAGCCGCAAAACGCAAACTCCAACACGCTCGACTTCCCCGGGGGGTCAGAACAACCATTTTGAACCTTAAATGGCTTCTACAAAGGGGTAACTTGCCTACGCAGGATCGCACCCCCAATGGCCTCTTGGAATACGGTTGAACAGGTCCCGACCTCGTTTTCTGCCTTAAGCTTTATTTCCTTCCATCAGTCAAGTGTAAACCTAAAAATAAATAAAAGACACTAATCCTCGGGACAAACGAATTTAAATCATGTTTCAAAAATGTTTTTAAAGAAACATATATTAAAACAGAAACTATTTAATTCATATTCCTTTTTCAATATTCGTTAAACTTTTTTTTAACAACTTAATTTTATTGTATATTTTAACAGACTCGACTGTTGAAAGGAATTAACGTCTAAGCCATTGTACGTCTAATGAATGTTTTCCGACGAAACTAAGAGCACAATGCAGTTAATAGGTAATTATCCTTGTTCGATTTTGCCCAGAGGCCAATTCTGTTCATTTCCGCGATAACTTGGAGCCAGCTACTGAAGTATAGAGATGAAAAGGCCTCTTCCACCAAAGGGTTTATAGTCCTTGTACATATGTAGTAAATTCTCCAGCATCGATTCCCAAACCTTCTCCGAACCTGGAAATCATGTGAATTAGTGTGCTAGGAAATGGAGTAATTATGAGGAAACGACGGGCGTCGCCTGGTGGTAGGAAACACGGAATCAAGAAGATTCACAAAAGACATATTGAAACTAAAAACCTTTTCCTAATAAAGTTTATTGAACATATTGGATGTTTTTGAACGTTTATTGAACTAAAAATAGTCCTTTATGAAAAAGACTTTAAAATAAAAAATACAATTTAACAAAACCATTCTGAAAATTCTTTTCACACTTCCACATAATCATTTGTTACTTTAGGGTACTACGAAGTAATTCAATGCCATTTCCACACAAATGGACATCTACTGCAGGTGCTAACTCGTTACCAGTGAATCGCGCACATACTTCCCTCTGACACTTGTACTCGCAAATCGAGAATGAACGGAGGAACCAATACCTCGGCTAACAGGTCCAGGGGTGCACAATGCAATTAATATAATTACTTACGATTAAACAGAGGCACAAAGAGAGTAACAGAGAAGGACACAGAATGCAAGAGGGGATTACGGTCGACTGTCTACAATTTGAATTTCTAGTTTACTAAAGGTAGATTGTTCCAACAACTAGTCCCTTATTATTCAGAGGATGGTATATAGGAAGAAATCTAACTCGAATATTATAATGTACTGTACTTTAAATTTTCAAAATAATAAGTTAATTAACAGCTATGAGATATATTATTTAATGAGCACCAAAAAGTTTTAAGACCCAACTCCAGACACATATAGAAATTTCAGGAAACTTTATAAAATATTCAACACGATGAAAGATGCTCTTCCCTCGCGGAGTAAAACCACACTCTCAGGCACTTGTGTACACTCGCGAATGGCTAAATTTGGGTTGCACACACAATATTCACATATATTATATATATATATATATATATACTGGAGTGGGTCGAGAAAAGTCAACTTTATCAGGGTGTCTAGCGTTTCTGTTAAAAAAAATTCCAGGACTTTTCCAGATTTTCCATGTCAAAAAATAAATTTTCCCAGGTACTATTTTTTAGTTATTACCATAAACTTTAAATCTCTTTTTCTTGAAATCGTATAATAGACACAATTAAATAAACCATATAAAATGTTTATTATGCGATTTAAGAAATTCTTGAGATTAGCTAACTATCTACATAAGCTCAAAAAACTATTTTTTGTTTAAGGGAATATTCTCTAAAGGAATTAGTAGTTTTCTACGAATCTTTAATAAAAAAACTACTTGTTTACAATAAAAAACTAAAAATTCACTTAATAAGCCTAACTAACAATTATACCATACAGTTTAGTGACTTTTCCCAATTTCGACTTTTCCGATTTGTTTTTTTAAAAGTGCTTTCCTTTTCACTACGGTCTTTTTTTAAAAAGCTTTATTTTATCATTGAAACAAGAAATCAATTTGGAGAGCTCAAAAACTAATGTACTTTATATTATTTTATTAAAAAACTTAAAAATTTCAAAATTAACATCCGATATTATAAACGATTAAAAATAAAAACTTAAAATTTTAAAAATTCTCAATTTCCAGTTTTTTGCTGCGTTCTTTTTTTAAAAAACTTTGCTTCATTACTAAAACAACAAATCAATCAGATGGGCTCCAAAAACTAATGCACTTTTTATTATTTTATTTTAAAAAATTGTAAAATTTAAATTAAAAACTTTTATATTCCCAATTTTGAGTTTTTTAATCTGGTTTTGTTTAAAAAGCTTTATTTTATCACCAAACTAAGAAATAAATCCGAAGTCAAGAAATTAATGTACTTCTTATTGTTTTATTATAAAACTTAAAAATTAAAGCTTAAAATTTTTTAAATTCCTAATTTCCAGTCTTTTGCTGCGTTCTTTTTTTAAAAAGCTTTATTTGATTAATAAAACAAAAAATCAATCTAGCGAATTCCAAAAACTAATGCACTTTTTATTATTTTATTAAAAATACTGTCAAATTTAAATTAAAAATTTTTTAAATTTCCAATTTTGAGTTTTTTGATCCGGTATTGTTTAAAAAGCTTTATTTGATCACTAAACTAAGAAATAAATCCGTAAAGGTCGAGAAATTAATGTACTTTTTATTGTTTTATTAAAAAACTTAAAAAATAAAACTTAAAATTTTTTAGATTTCTAATTTCCAGTCTTTTGCTGCGTTCTTTTTTTAAAAAGCTTTATTTCATTACTAAAACAAGAAATCAATCGGGGGAGCTCGAAAAACTAATACACTTTTTATTATTTTATTAAAAACACTGTGAAAATTAAATAAAAAATTTTTTAAATTCCCAATTTTGAGTTTTTTAATCTGGTATTGTTTAAAAAGCTTTATTCTACCACTAAACTAAGAAATAAATCCGTAAAGGTCGAGAAATTAATGTACTTTTTATTGTTTTATTAAAAAACTTAAAAATTGAAACTTAAAATTTTTTAATTCCTAATTTCCAGTATTTTGCTGCGTTCTTTTTTTAAAAAGCTTTATTTCATTACTAAAACAAGAAATCAATTGGGCGAGTTCCAAAAACTAATGTACTTTTTATTATTTTACTAAAATCACTAAAATTAAAATAAAAAGTTTTAAAAATAAGAAATAAATCCGCAGAGGTCGAGAAATTAATGGACTTTTTATTGTTTTATTAAAAAACTTAAAAATTAAAATTAAAAATTTTTTAAATTCCTAATTTTCAATCTTTTGCTGCGTCCTTTTTTTAAAAAACCTTATTTCATTAATAAAACAAGAAATCAATCAGGGGAGCTCTAAAAACTAATGCACTTTTTCTTATTTTATTTAAAAAACTGTAAAATTTAAATTAAAAATTTTTTAAATTTCCAATTTTGAGTTTTTTATCCGGTTTTGTTTAAAAAGCTTTATTTTATCACCAAACTAGGAAATAAATCTGTGGAGGTCGAGAAATTAATGTACTTTTTATTGTTTTACTAAAAAACTTAAAAATTAAACTTAAAATTTAAAAAACCTAATTTCCAGGTTTTTGCTGCGTTCTTTTTTTAAAAAGCTTTATTTCATTACTCAAATAAGAAATCAGTCTGGAGAGCTCAAGAAATTAATGCAATTTTTATTATTTTATTTAAAAAATTTGAAAATTATATTTAAAGTAAAAAAGATTCCCAATTTCGAGTTTTCAGCTGTGGTATTTTTTAAAAAGCTTTATTTTATCATTGAAACAAGAAATCAATTGGGGAACTTAAAAAAATTGTAATTTTTTGAATTTGCGAAATATAATTCGTAAGCCTTAACAAAAATTTTATTACATATTATACAATATCTTCTGATTTATGGAAAAATTTAATTAATCATGGGAGGAACAATTAAATGAAAGATTATTTATATTTCTTGAATATATTTTTTGTTATATGGAGAAATTTTATTAATCAGAAGGGGGGGGCACTTAAACTTTCATTTAATTAATCAGCAATTTCACGAAACGAAGAGATCCCTAATCTCCTTTGTGTATCCCCCTGATTAATTAAATTTCTCCATATGTTAGAAGTCAGAAAATATTACATAATATAATTTTTTAAAGCTTAAAAATTATATAAATTATATTTTACAATATATTCCGACTTTATAGAAAAGTTCATTTATTCTGGGGAACAGAAGGAGGATGGATTTCTTGTTTCAATGATAAAATAAAGCTTTAAAAAAGGACCAGAGCGAAAAACTCGAAATTGTGAATTTTTAAACTTTTAAGTTTAAATTTATTTCAGTTTTTTAATAAAATAATAAAAAGAACATTAGTTTCTTGATCTCGCCCGATCGATTTCTTGTTTCAACGATAAAATAAAGCTTTTAAGAAAATATCTCAGCGAAAAACTGGAAATTAGGAATTTAAAAAATTTGAAGTTTATATTTCTTAAGTTTTTTAATAAAATAATAAAAAGTGCATTCGTTTCTAGAGCTCTCCCAATTGATTTCTTATTTTGGTGATAAGATAGAGCTTTTTAAAGAAAAAACTGTAAAGGACTTTCCTTTCTTTTTCTGTTCAAGGACTTTTCCAAGTTTTTGCCGGGACATAACTTTAATTTTAAGTCCCTATAGTTCGTGTAAAAAAGATTTTTAGAAAATCCCTGCAAAGATTGCACGTTATTTCGTATTACTGCCGCACAGTGGGGTCAAATAAAAAAACAGGGCTCAAAATAACTTGTAGAATGCAATTCTTTACCGATCTTGGATTTTTTCAGAAAAATTCAGCATTCAATTTTTAAGAGATTTATGAGAGCCGATTTTTGAATTTTTGTTTGTTCAAACCTTTATCTTAATGCAAGCAGCGAAGAAAATGGCGATTTTTACGATTTTCTTTTTTATCTTCTTGAAAAATTTTTCCTTCGCTCAGTATCACCTGTATTTAATGCTCAGGGCAGGGGTGTATAAAAGAAAAAAAATTGCGGACTTGTAAAGTTAATTGTTATGAACAAATTATTTTAACAAATAGTCAACATTGCGGATTGTTCGTTTGCAGAGTATATTTGTACGTTAAAATTGCTTGCTTTTATTGTCAAGATGAGACTTGATCATGAAAATTCGCCAACCGATATTTCTTAATAATTTTTTAAACAAATGCCTATTATTGGCATTTGTGTGCAAGACAGGATCGCTTTTTTTCCTTATCCTGTAAATCAATCTTGTCAGTTATGTTTATTAAAGAAAATTTGTTATCTAATATTTGTTTATAATTTTTTTTAACAAGTTATACAAACAAATGCTTAATATCGGCATTTACTGGGGGAAAAATATCGTTTTTTCTGCAAATTGTCTTCTAATCATATTGGCCATCATGTTTAGTGATGAAAATTTATCATCCAATTTTTTTATGTAATGATTAAACAATTTATTAGAACAAATGCTTATTATAGGCATTAATGGTAAAGAAAGTCGTTTTTTCTTCTACGAACTTTCTGTCTGATCTTAGTAATGAAAATTTGTCATCCGATATTTGTTTATAATTTTCTTAAAAAATTATATAAATATAAATAAATGTATATTTATAAATGTATATAAATAAATGCATATTATCGGAATTTACTGGCAAAAAATATTATTATTTCTGCTAATTGTTTTCAAATTATATTGACCATGATGTTTATTGATGAAAATTTATCATCCAATATTTTTTATGTATTAAGCAAAATTATAAATAAATATCGGAAGAGAAATTTTCATTGCTAAATATTACTAGCAAAATGGAGGAGTATAATAAAGATATACATATATGCACTAGCCAGATAGTTTGTAGACAATTAGAAAAAAAAACAATCTTTTTTGTCCATAATTTCGATAATAAGCATTTGGTCATATAAATTGTTTAACCAATTTATAAAAAACATTGAATGATAAATTTTCATTACTAACCATCATGACCAATATAATTTGAAGACAATTAGCAGAAAAAACAATATTTTTCCTCAGTTATTGCCGATAATAAGCATTTGTTTATATAATTTGTTTAAAAAATTATAAACAAATATTGGATGACAAATTTTCTATAACGAACATCATTGAGAAGATAGTTTGTACAGAATAAGAAAAGAAAACGATAATTTTTTGACCATAAATGACAATACTTAGGCATTTGTTTATATAATTTGTTTAAAAAATTATTTACAAATATCGGATAACAAATTTTCATAATCAAGTCTCATCTTGACGATAAAAGCAAGCAATTTTAACGTACAAATATACTTTACAAACGAACAATCCACAATGCTGACTATTTGTTAAAATAATTTGTTTATAACAATTAACCACACAAGTCCACAATTTTTTCTTCTTTCATGCACCCCTGTGCATTAAATACAGGTGATGCTGAACAAAGGAAAAATTTTTTTCAAGAAGATGAAAAAGAAAATTTCAAAAATCGACATTTTTTTCGCTGTTTGCAATAAAATAAAAGTTTTAACAAACAAGAATTCAAAAATGGGCTCTCCTAAACCTCTTAAAAATTGAATGCTGCTTTTTTTAAATCCAAGATCGGTAAAAAATTGCATTCTACAAGTTATTTTAAGCCCCATTTTTTTATTTGACCCCACTGTGTGCCAGTGGATTAATAGTTATTTATACCACTCTAACCTCAAAATCTCAACTTTGATATGATTTTTCGGCTCTCGTGGTATAAAATACTGTTCGATAC
>JBAGKK010000250.1:1718005-1740443 GCA_037177015.1 Euceroptres primus
ATATCTTTTATAATTATTTCTTTAGGTTATGTGCCAATTGCACGATTACTGGGACCGGTACGATTACTGGGACATCTTCCTTAACAAGAATAATCTTAGAGAAATTTTCTCCATTGTAATATTATTTCTATCCAAATTTCTTGCAATATAACTTTAAAAAACGTAAAATTATTGAAAATTATAGAAAACACATTTTTAACAAATAATTTGTTTATAAAAAGTTTTTTGTTCATTATATCATGCTAGAACATCTTTAACTGATGTTACTCTATGAAACGTAGTCGATTGCAACAGTTTTTCTATTATTGACGAGCACCGGGAACGTCAAATATAAAAAATGGCAATTTTTTTCGTCATATTTGTTTATGTCGTTGTCCACCGATCAGTTTCGAAAAATTCTACATTTGATGCGCTGGATCGGCTCGAATTTTTTCGATTCGATCTAAGCACTGATCGGTTTCGAAAAATTCGACATTCGACTTTGGCCTAAGTCGGAAAAATTTTTTCGAACGCGGATGAAAGTCCAAAACCAATTAAGGTAATGAGCCTTTAAGCTCGCCCCTTGCTGTCTGACATCGTGTAGATCGTCTCGGCGTACGGTTTTAATTATTTCTCGAAAACTAAGGGAGATCCCATTTTTATATTTACAGAGCTTTTAGAGGACATTGTAAAATATCTACAAAAAAAATTTAAAGAAAATCAAAAATGGATTTTTTTATAAATTCAGTTTAAAAATCTGTTTTTGAAAAATCTGAAAAGGTTTTTGATAGGAAACCCCCTGGAATTTTGAAATTGAAAATCTGTGACAACCCTGCACGGAGAAAACTAGATATTCACCGGTAATATCTGGAT
Organism: Euceroptres primus; assembly: GCA_037177015.1. Taxonomy (NCBI): domain Eukaryota; kingdom Metazoa; phylum Arthropoda; class Insecta; order Hymenoptera; family Figitidae; genus Euceroptres; species Euceroptres primus. The sequence continues at coordinate 1,718,858 of JBAGKK010000250.1, forward strand.
ATTGCGGCTAAATATATTTGATAGTGAACTATGGGACAGCTATTTCTGATATTCAAATGTAGTATCTGTGGATATTGAAAAGGAAATATTAGCTGTTATTTAACAATAAGATATTGAACTTGAGTATCCTATAAAGAACCTAGAATCTGGAATCAACAGCTGTATTAGGGGGATTTATAACAGTCAGACCTTTCGTTTCGATGAAGGATCGGAGCATCATAAAACCCTAAGGGGCCTAAGGATCGTCTCTAATCCCCTTTTACAATCCACAAATTATTTATATTATTAATTCACATTAACATTATACTTATCTTTTACATTACATTATTTATATTATTTATTCACATCAACATTATACTTATCTTTTACATCCCATTATTTATATTATTTATTCACATAAACATTATACTTATCTTTTACATCCCATTATTTATATTATTTATTCACATCAACATTATACTTATCTTTTACATCCCATAATTTATATTATTTATTCACATCAACATTATACTTATCTTTTACATCCCATTATTTATATTATTTATTCACATCAACATTATACTTATCTTTTACATCCCATTATTTATATTATTTATTCACATCAACATTATACTTATCTTTTACATCCCATAATTTATATTATTTATTCACATCCACATTATACTTATCTTTTACATCCAATTATTTATATTATTTATTCACATTAACATTATATTTATCTTTTACATTCTTATTATTTATATTAATTATTCACATCAACATTATACTTATCTTTACATCCCTTTGATGGGAATTCTAAAAATGATGTCTGTTTTTAGCTAGCTCTCACCGATTACGAGATACTTAATACTTATTCTAATTTTTAACTTATTAAAACAAATTTTTCATGCTTGTAGTCGTGAAAATCCATAGGATATGAATTTTCGATCATAAATTTGCTAATTAAAAAACTGCAAAAGTTTTCATTTATAAATTTTAATCCTCTTCACCTAGGCACTGCTTTATTGCAGAGTTCGTGGAAAGGGTCCACGCCTGGGACTTGATCGAGGCTAAGGCTCTCATAAAACAGTGACCAGGTACGGAGGATTAAAATTCTGCCGTCCAAAGTTAAATAGTTAAAACATTGAGTTCACTCAACGGTTAAAAGATACGTAAGTGACTGTCGTTTAGGGTTATTCTCCTAAACCTAGCAATGGAAAAGTCGACCTAAGCGACAATTATTATTATTTTACTTTGAACGGCAGAATTTGAAAATACCAATTTTTTCAATTTTGCAATTACCAAATTGATAGTTAAAAATTCACAATCTGCGTATTTTGACGATTATAAATATATAAAATTTTCCCTAAAAAGTTAAAAATTTAAATATTTAAATTTAAATATGCGCACGCACTCTACGGATTCACTATCCAGATATTCAAGTTGAATATCTCAGATCTTAGAAATCTAATATTAAAAGATATTGCCCGGTAATGTCTCATATACTAAAAAAATAATTTTAGATAGTACGCGATAATATCTAGATATTACGAATGACTATCCACATTTTCAACACCTACTTTTCAATATCTAGTTTTCTCCGTGTCAAGAAGTATAAAGATGTTTGCTGATTCATTAGAAGTTATTTCTGTTGGAAATATAAGGACCGATTCTACATTTATTTTGTTGCACTTATAAAGTAGAAAACTTTTCGAAGCAATGTTTATTTTGATAGAGAATGGTGGGAAATTCAAACATCGCAAAGTAAACTGCAAGTCTAAGTCAGAGAGAGAATCTAGAGATGCAGTAGGGAGCATCCATTTGCCGGAGGCGGTTGGGATGAGTTGGCAGCACTATGGACTACTATCGGTTCCTTGGGGATGTTTCTACCCCTATTTCTAGCAACTGCCCCCTTACCGTGTACACCGCTACCGAATACGGTGGTATAGTTATATAGACTTGTACGTGCTAGCATGGTGGGTATTGATCGTCGTTGGAGCTGGAACACGTACTACCTACTTCTCCTTCACCTGCAGTAACGCATCCTTACACATCCTTACACACTCTCTCTGACGCAAACCACCGTCTAATCTTCATCTCCGTGCGCTCAAGCTCACCCACCATGGTTACTGCAGCGAATGTAACGTTACATCCAAGGGATCTCGCGGCTCTTGGTTCGCTTCTCATAGTTTTATTTTTACTAACATGGTTTCTATCTTGTTAAAGAGAAATTATCACGCTTCATCTACAAGAATCTCATGTTGAAAGAAATATAAGACTAGGTTGGATTATCGTGAAAGGCTTGCATTTTTAAAATTTAAAATTATACACTCAGAAAAATATTTGTTTGAATGAAACATAAAAATTTGTTTGATATCATATTATTGAAAGAAACAAATGTTTTGCTTCGATTAACAAAACATTTATTTCATTTTATTAAATAAAAAATATCTACCTTATTAATCGAAACAAATAATTTGTTGGGTACAATTTTTTTGACTTAAATAAAGGATTTGCTTAAATTAAATCCATTTGAGTTTATACAAATATTCGTTTGATTCAAACAAAAATTGTAATCCGCATACGATAGTTCCTTAGAAAAACTTAGGAAGACCCTTCTGTGCTAATAGCGCAAAAGGATCTTGCTCACAATAAAGACTACAATATTACTGAATATAAAGGCGTCTGAAACATGTTACAGTGCTGTCGTTACGCATCCCGCGCATCCCGACAGGTACTATAAAAAAAATGGTGCCTTACACTTAACACTTCTTAACCACAAAATTGAAGTTTTTAAAAAATTATTTATAAAATTGAATAAAGTTTATTTGAATAAAAAAAAAACAAAATCTTTACTTCATTTACAACAATAAAAGTTTAAAGCAAACAAGAACTTTATTTAATTTAAGCAAAAGATTTATTCGATATAAATAAAAATTTATACAAATCAAATAAATAAGGACAAATAAAGAATTTGTTTATATCAAACAAACATTTTTTTGAATCCATATCAACGTTATAATTTGTTTGATTCAAACACATTTTATTTGAATCAAGCAAATATTTTTCTGAGTGTACTCTTGTGTTGCAAGGGAAGAATTACTGGATTATTTTCTTATAAACTCTTGAAGTTGAAAATCTCTCATTCAAATTATTCTTGATCGAGTAAAGATTAAAGCTTTTAAAAGCTTTGCATTTTAAAAGCAAAGCTTTTAAAATCAAGAATTTAATGTTGAAAGCAAAGCTTTTAAAATCAAGAATTTAATGTTGAAAGCAAAGCTTTTAAAATCAAGAATCAATTGATTCTTGATTTCTCGAACTTTTTCTTCCTTTTCTTTATTTATTTATTTTTTTCGTTTTCGAACTGTTATTTAATTGATGCACAGTGTATCATACGTAGTTTTTTGCGTATCATCACCTTGGTTTTTGCAGTTTTTTTTAAGTATAACTAAGTTATGTTTGGCACTGTCAAATTGAAAAAATATTTTTTTACTTCCTCAGAAAATTTGCGATGCTATATGCTGTTTTTCAGATAAAAAATCATTATTAGTTTGCGAGAAAAAAAATTGAAAATGTCGAAAATTTTCAATTTTCTGATATTGATTTTTTTCTTCTTTAGATCCTAAAGTAGTTATTAGACGCAGGAACACATAAAAAAAATGTATGCCTGAAAGGGTTAAGGTAAATGTCCCAGTAATCGTACTGGTCCTAGTAATCGTACAATTGTCACATAACCTAAAGAAATAATTATAAACGATCTTAAAAGAAGTATTTAGTAACAAGAAATAATGAACTTTAGCATTATTTATTATTAAAACCACATTCAAAAAAATGTCTGGTTAAATTAACCAGAATTCTGGTTAAATATGCCCTTACTATTTTCTCTGGTTAAAGTAATCAGAATTCTGATTGCTTTAAACGGAATTTCTGGTTAGTTTAACCAGAATTCTGGTTACTCTAACCAGAAAAAATATTAAGGGCATATGTAACCAGCATTCCGGTTAATTTAACCAGACATTTTTTTGAGTGGCAATAATAATTAAGTATAGTATGACTATAATATAGTATAAAAGTATATATAGTATAAGTATAATATAGTAAGAAGTAATAACAGTGTAATATAGTATATAAAAAAATATTATATATAGTATAAAGTATAAGTGCGTAAAAAATAAGATTTATGGCGAAACGATTATTGGGACATTTACTTGGGACTTTATGAATGCTTTGTTTGCAGTTATATTTAACGCACAAAGACTAAAATTATTTGAAAAGCACATTTCCAAAACGTTTTATATCCATTTCTTTAAAAATTTGACGCTTTGCGATATTCATCATTCTAATAACATTTTATACATGGTAAACTTATTTTTGTAATAAAAAAATTTTATTTAAAAGAAACGATGCTGAAAAGTGAGTTCGTTTCCAAAGTATCTTATATCCAGACTTCATACATTTTCAAAGTGACTTATATACAGAAGTCATACATTTTTAATGTGGCTTATACCAATTTGGGTGGCACTGGAAAAAATTGGACTGGTACCGTTTTGTGAAATACGATCGTATATGTCCAAAGCGGTATCCGTTGAATTTATTTCCTCTTATTGAAAGAAGTTCCCATGAATTCTTTCAAAATTAAAAAAAAAAAGTTTTAGTATTGCCGCGAAGTTCTCGAAATTTTTAAAATTTGTAAAATTTTTAAACGTGTTCCATGAGTGAAAAAGTTATAGAGAATTATTTTTACCCATATAGTTTTAAGTAGAAAGTAAGATTATGAAAGTCAAAATGAAAAAAAATGGTTAAATTAGATTTTTTAACAAACAAAAAATTATTTTTTGTTCGCTTAAAAAATTCTTATTCGAACAAAAAATTTTTTTCTTCACTTTAAATTTTATATTCTTACTTGCTATTTAAAACTGTACATATGAAAAATTCCCTGTGATTTTTGCACCTACAGTACAATGTAAATAAAATTTCAAAAACTTCCCGGCACTAGTAAAACTGTTTTTTTTTAATTTGAAAGAATTCCAGGGAATTTCTCTCACTAAGAGAAAAAAATTGGACTGGTACCGTCAAATAGGACAACTTCGGACATTTGGGGTAAATTCGGACAGCCCTAAATTGATACTTTAAATTACTCAAAACGGTTCCAACTAGAATATGGAATCAGTTTAAGTCTTAACTGGTTTCAGATCCTAATTAAATATACTTTGAGCAATTTAAGCGTTGAATCTAGGACTGTCCGAAATTACCCCAAGTGTCCGAAGTTGTCCCGTCTGACGGTATCGTTTTGAAAAAAAAAACGATTCTCAATTTTTAAGTGCTATCCTAACAACTTTTTCGTGTCCAAAATGTTCTTATATCCACACACACACACACACAATTCTATATTATATATATATATATATATAGAGAGAGAGAGAGAGAGAGAGAGAGAGAGAGAGAGAGAAAGAGAAGTTATAAGTTAGTTCAAAAGTTGCAGGATTTTTCATTCTGAATTCACGTAATCTTGTCCTATAAGTTGTAGCAATAAGATAAAAATACAGGTTGCAAATGAAAAACACAAAGCTTAATTGAAAAATCGTTATTTGTGGAAAACGGTATTTCTTGGATAAAAATTCGTTTTCGAAATGTGCTCTTCAGTTTTCTCCGATGTGGGGCATTATTTCTCAAATGTCCCAACCCGAAAATCGCATGTGTCCGATCGTGCTCAAACTTACGCTAAGTGATTTCCTATTGGTTGGTAATTTTGCCAAAAATATTTTCCTGTTTTGTCGAAAAGTAGCCGAGTTAGAGGGGGTGAAATTTTGAAGTTTTTTTTAGATTCTCTCTAATGTTGAATTAGGCAAAATTTTCACTGATTGGATTCAGTGACTCATTTCTAGCTAATTCAGCAGTGAATTTTGACTGAGTTGTTGTGTGAAATTTACTGAAAGTGAAATTTACTGAAATTCAGTCAAAATTTACTGACAAATTAGCAAGAAATGGATCATTGAATCAAATCAGTGAACATGTAGACTGATTCTTTAGAGTATACTCTCTGATGTGAGAATATTTTTGCTCCTTTCATAAATAATTTTAAAAAACTTGGCTCGGATGTGTTCGATAGATTTTTTCCTGACCTTTCGATTGATCTTAAGCATTTTTTAAAATTTCAAAATTTGATCCTGATTTTCCAAAATCAAGAATAAAATTGACTTTTTTAAAGATGGGCACTTTTGGTTTGTTTGAAAATATTTTAGAAAGAAAGCTGAGATGTTTTACAAAAGAGTCTTTAAAAAGCAAAAAGGACTTTTTTTGTTATTGAGAAACTGAATTTTGAGTAACTTTTTCTAAAAAATTTTTCAATGCGCGAGAAAATTACGGCAAATTTTTTGTAGTTACAGTTTTTGATAATAAACAATAATATAAAAATAGTTTAAAATTCTGTGAAACAAGGTCCTTACTCGCAACGTACCCAAGTGATAATTCAGAAATCTTCTAAATAAAAACAGATATTAAAAAAAAATTTGTTAATTTTAGAATTTTTTTAAAATTTCCAAAAATTAAAATTTCTTGAATTTGGTTAATTGCGCATTTTTAATTTGTAATTCACATGTAATAGGCATAATATCATTAGTGCATTTTTTTGCATATTCAAAACGTGTAATGAACCAAATTCAAAAAATGTATTTTTTTCCAATTTTTCAAAAATTCTAAAATCAACAAAATTTTTTTTTTATTTAATTTTCATTAGAAATTCCCTGAAAAAAGATCCTCTTTCGTTCCACTCTGAACCTAAAAGGTTATTGTTTGCTATCAGAAACTGTAAGGCAAAGGAATCAAATCCGGATTCCGGATCACTCTTGTTTTTGCCATAAATAAATGTAAGATTGTAAAATAAATTTTTGCGAAATCTTTATCTTAACATTAAAAATAAACATTTAATAAAAATTTATTTTATAGTTATATTTATTTGCGGTAAAAAAAGAGTGATCCGTGATCTGGATTTGGTTCATTTACCTTACCTGCACAAAATTTACTATAATTTTTGCACCCATAAGAAAAATTTTTTTGAAAAGATCAGGTTTCTCAAAATTCAGTTTCTGGAAAAAAGTCCTTTTTGCTTTTAAAATATTTTATTGTAAAAAAACTTCAGATTTCAGCTTAGAATATTTTTTTTAAAAATCAGAAATGCCCATCTTCAAAAAAAGTCGATTTTATTTTTGATTTTGACAAATCAAGGTAAATTTCGAAGTTTTCAAAATATGCTTATGATCAATCGAAAAGTCATGAAAAAATCTATCGAAAGCGGCCAGGTTAAATTAAAAAAAAATTATTTATGAAAGGAGCGAATATACTCGCTGCAAAGAGTATCCACCAAAAATTTCAAAATTCTTTTTCCTTGATTTATTTTTATGCGAAGAAGAGAGAAATGCAATTTTCGTTGAATTGAAGATGTAACTTAAGTTGAGCATCGATAGAATGCGCGTGAATCGAATTAAGGGAAACGATCGAACGCGATGATTGTGATTTCAATTGCAGCGAATATGTGGAGAGAATAGAGGCTGGAAAGGGTGAGAAATGAGAATGCTTTTGCTGCTCAAAGGTTCTTATCTTTATTGCAGAATTCCACGTATCTTTGGGAGCGAAAGGACTAGGATGGAAATGAGGACATTCCGCTCTCCGACCGGATTGGACTCTAACCATTTAGGATCCCAGAGTCCTTCCGCCCTTGTGTTATCCTCGCGTGTGTCTGGAATGCTCTTCCCTTAATTCGGTTCCATTCTGCTTTTTCTAAATTAAGTTCGATCAAGTCTTTCAATTTATTTAATCTATCAATTATAATTTACTTAATTCTTAAAACTTAATTAATGCTTTAAATTTATTATTTAATTTTCAAGTAGTAACTTTTCTTAAATTTATTGTTTTATGGGAAATAATATAACGTTAAAAGCTACTGAATATTGCAAGTAATTTAGTTTTTTTTTCGAAGTATAAAGAAACAACTTTAATTAAACTCTACTCATATCGAATGCTAATCTAATAAATATTAAATAATAATATAGTTTTTAATAACAGACAGCATCAGAAAAAATCTAATATTTCTTGTTTCGCATATCTTCTTTAATAAGAGTAATTGTTTTTTTACATTGACGTTAAAATTTTCGCGTGGCTATATTTCACATATTTAAAATGGTAAAAATGGGAAGAAAGTACCTATATAAAAGTAAAGTGCAGTTCTCCTTATTTGATACAAGGAACACCTCCTTACATGCCAGAGTGGAGGGGGTAGGGTGAACTGGGAATGTTTGACCACGTTTTCCAGGGAGGGTAAGACGTAAGTAAGGGGTGGTCTAACGTTAGCTGGGGAAATCGAGGGATGAAAGGAAAGGCGGGGTAACAAGATGGCCGCGGAACACAGTACTAACAGAGGGGACGTAAGACACAAATTAGAAAAGCGAATCTTTCAACGCTCTGCATTATACATAAAGTCTGCTTTTAAGTTTTCACAATTTCTTCATCATCTAAATTTTACATTGGATCACATGAATGTACTTTCCAATTAGCTTTTCAATTATATTTTCAGTTCTATGAAATGGAAAACATTTTAATGCAGTTTATTAATTTAAAAGTTTAATAATTTGCTTAAAGCATTTTCCGTGTTTTAAAAATTAGATTAGTGAGCATTGAGACAAATGATAAAGTTACACTTTAATGGAATTATGATACTGGGATAATGATACTTTATGATTATTTATTCACGATCAATATATTGAAAATGTACCTATTACATTTTAAGTTGCAGACATTTATAACGGGTGCTCAACATAGAAGCGTCGGCTTATAACGGCATTGTGCTTTAATAATCACCCATCCAGTAATCCTTTATTATGGAACGGAGAATCACATTAGCATAAAAACATGATTATGGCGCTGCGTTAGAGGGCGCAACGCGTAATATTCTCTAATACTTTGGCACATAACCAAACGATGGGGATGATTTGCATGTTGCTTATTGTCAAACTGAGGCCTCCTAATTTCTTTTAAAATTCTCTAAAATTCATTCCTTTCTCTAATGGAGAAAGGCAGGAATTATTCTCCGTTTTATTGCGGAGAATAATAGAATTCAAAATTAAATATATTTAACATAGGAACCTTAGATATTAATCTTGGATACTAGATGAAAATATCTAAGGTTTTAAAGATTATCCTGTTATTGTTGAACATCTAGATGACCGTCTCCATGTTTAACATCCATTTTCCTCGTGTTTTTTCGTTTTATAAGAAAACTTAAGCTTCCAATAAATTAAAATTCTGGGAAAAAAGATCTTCACTCGCTCCGCTGGGAATGGAACCCAGGTCTCCCGATTGCCGGCCGGTTACTCTGACCACTTTTTTTTTTGTAACGTTGTTTATTTAAAAATCTTGCAAATATGTACATGAACATTAGGGTGGGTCGAAAATAAATACTTCTGGAATTTGAAATCGCTACAACGCGAAAAAGTAGCGTATTGGGATCCTAAAAAAATATAATCAATTTGAAATCGATCGACATGCAGCTTGGTTATCCGCGTTCGAAAAAAAGGTTTAAAAAATTTTTTGTTTGCAGCTTTTTCAAATTTTCTCGAGTTTATGTTTTTTTACATACCTGGAAATGACAAAAGCCTTCTTAATTTTTTGCGGATTTAAATCAATCATTTTCTGAGAGATAATTCCTATTTAATTCACTCCTGTTTTCGGAAAATTTGTTTAACACTTTTGTAAGTAGGAGAAGAATTTTTGGGGTGCTTAAAAACTTTCCAGTGAAAAAAATGCACTAGGAAAAAGATCGCCAAGACCCAGGAATCGAAATTGACAATACAGCAAATTTTTAAAATTTTGATTTTGGTATTTAATGAAATTATCTTTATAACTTGTGGTTGTGGTTATGAATATATAATGTTATGAAAAATGTAAATATTTTTCTGAGAATGTGTGGACTTTTTAAACATAGAAATTCACTATAAAAAATCCACAAGACCCTGGAGTCGAAATTAGAATTACAGCAATTTTTCAAAATTTGAAACTTGGTATTTAATAGAATTATTTTCTACACTTGTGATTTTTTATTTTTTCGAGCATGTGTGGAATTTTTAAGCATAGAAATAAGTTAGGAAAAAAATCGTCAAGACCCAGGAATCGAAATTGGCAATACAGCGAATTTTTAAAATTTTGATTTTGGTATTTAATGAAATTATCTTTATAACTTGTGGATGTGGTTACAAATATATAATGTTATGAATATATAAAAATGTAAACATTTTTCTGAGCATGTGTGGACTTTTTTAACATAGAAATTCACTATAAAAAAATCCACAAGACCCTGGAGTCGAAATTAAAATTACAGCAATTTTTCAAAGTTTGAAATTTGGTATTGAATAGAATTATTTTCTACACTTTTTAATTTTTTCGAGCATGTGTGCATTTTTTAAGCATAGAAATACGTTAGAAAAAAAGTCGACAAGACTCAGGAATAGAAATTGGAATGACAGCAAGTTTTTATTTTTAATCTTCCACAAACGGCTTCGCACAAGAAGAAAATATTTTATAACTTTTTCTTGCATGGGGAGAGAACGCTTATCGAGTTCGCTTGCAAATCCGAATAAGGGGCACTTTGAACTTCCCCTAGTATTATTTCTTGCAAGATCTATATGGTCGTCCCTTGTGTCAACTTGCTAGACACTTCAGGTTAAAATAAAAATATTTAAAAAAAAAGAAACGCCGCTTCAGAATTTTTAAAAATTCCTGTTTCACATTTCTATTCTTGGGTCTCGTCGATTTTTTTCTAGTGTATTTCTCTGCTTAAAAATTCCAGACATGCTCAAAAAAATTCTAAAATCACAAGTGAAGAAAATAATTCTATTAAATACCAAATTGCAAATTTTGAAAAATTACTGTAACTCTAATTTCGGCTCCTGGATCTTGTGGATTCTTTTCTAATGTATTTCTATGCTTAGAAACTCTAGACATGCTCAAAAAATTCTGAAATCACAAGTGAAGAAAATAATTGTATTAAATACCAAATTGAAAATTTTGAAAAATTACTGTAATTCTAATTTCGAATCCTGGGTCTTCCGGATTTTTTAAAAATGTATTTCTCTGTTTAGAAAGCCCACACATGCTCAGAAAAATATTTAAACCACAAATTATAAAGATAATTTGACTAAATACCAAAATAAAAATGTTTAAAATTCGCTATATTGCTTTTTTAGGATCCCAACATCAAATCTCACTGATTGCCAGTGAAAATAAAATAAAAATGTTCTCTTTCACAGACAATCAGTGAGATGGTCAGTGAAATCAGTAAAACAGTGAAACAGAAATCAGTGAAACACTGAAAATATCAGATTTCACTGATGTTTTCAGTAAAATCTCATTGATTGTCAGTGAAAATCCTTACTAATTTGATTTAGTGACACACTTTTCACTGATTCAGAATTAGATAGTACTGAATTTAAAACTAGAAAAGTAGAAATTTATAAAAACTATTCTTAACGCTATCATATGCGACAATGGTTATAAATTCAATTCAATCTAGATGCTTAAACATTTCTGATTTACTATGCTTTTATTTACTGTCTTTTAATCCAGTTGGAAATTTAACATTCTGGTTACTAGATTTTTTTTGCACGTGATCAAAAATACATAATATAAGTTTTATGCTTATCTGTAATCGAATATGACAATCTTTTTTCTTAGCACGGTGCTGTTTTCAGTTTAGTTCGCAGCGTATAATTCCAAACTGAATATCAGACAATTTATTATTTTTAGTTTTGGAGTATGTAGTCCTTATGCAACCACTTATCAGTATCTTTCTGTATCTTTCATATAATTATCTTCGATGTACCTTATCAGGTGGAAGCGACGAGCATACCTCCTTGGTACGCTCGTCGAGAAACGAATTTTCTTGTGTTGTTAAAATCTATATGAGATTCATAGTCAATTTTTTTGTTGAATGCATGTTTTTTTATATGGCATAAAATTGGTATTTTATTCTTGTCTTGTATTAACTCCGGACTATCTAGATGCGGAAAGGCTTCTGGCGGGATAACCTTTGTGTCTAATTTTTTCAAAATACTCGTGGTTTGGATAATGCATGCTTGTAATTACACTGTAAAAAATAATCGTAATTTTCCCGTACGAAAGTATGGCATTTTTCCCATACTTTTGAATATCCCATGCAAGCATAGAAATTATCCGTTGCTCACTTGTAAATTTCCCATACACGTCGAGGATCCCATACACTGGTATGGCAAAACTTTCAGTCATGTAAGGAACTTTGATGCGCGGGCTGCAAAATGAGCAGCCGAGTGAAGCGCGCATGTGCAGTCACCGTGGTGAATGGAGGGGTAGAGTATAATGCACAGAGTAATAATAAGGAGACTGATCATGCTGTAGAAACCATCTCGAGTTTTGATCGCCGTAACTGCACTTTTATAGCCAGTGTCAGGTTCAGAGCCAGCACTCCAAACCTTTGGAGTATGCGCAATAAGATCTGCTATCTCCTTTTCTCGCGAGAGAAGCGTGCGTCTGACACTGCCACTCACTCGCACGCTTTTCGCGGGAGAAAAGGAGATAGCAGATCTCAGTGCGCATACTCCAACGGTTTGGAGTGCTGGCTCTAAACGTCTGAAACTGGCTATAAAGGTGCAGTTACCGCGGTCAAAACGTATGTACGGAGATCGGCCTCCTTATTATTGCTCCGTGGTATAATACAGTCATGGCGTCAAACGTCTAATTCAGAATAGTTTCAGTACAAACTTGTGAAACATTTTCGAGTTGAAGCAGTGAAACAGTGAAGTAAGTGCAATAAGATTCAGCGCAACTAGACATTTTGTACAAAAAGGAAACATCATCAATGGCGAAAGTGCTGGATGCGGGGAACAGAGACAGACCCATTATAATTATTATAGGTTAGTCTTTATTAATTAAACTTTGTTGTATTAAGTCAACTTAGTTATTTTTTATTTCTTTGTGTTTGCATACCTTTTCTTCGGTACTTATAATTTAAACTTATTGCAGAACAGTCTGTGTTTGACGAGAATGCCAAGTATGAAATTTTCACTGAGGAAGATAAAATTTTTGAAGCTAGGAGCATTTTGGAAGAGTTTTTGTGCTCCTTCTTATCCTATTACGCATTCGGCTACAAGTATGGAGAGAAAAGCAGTAAAACTTTGGAGTTCATCCAACGGTGCGTTCATTCTAACTCAGCCATTTTAATTTTGCGTAATTTGCAAAAGTAATAATTCTTTTTGTAAAATTTGCAGGGTTTTTCAAAAAATCAGCCCTAAGGATAGACTCAAAAGAGGGAAGAAGAGAAACCAGCATACGGCCAATCCTCAAGTACAAAAGTTGATGAACCGTACAGGAGAAGAAGCAGAATTTTTCGATAACGAAACAAATGTTGAATAATTAATAATAATAATTTTATATACATACTATATCTTATTTTATAGTTTACATTAGTTTACTACGTTTTAATATTTACATTTAGTTTAGATTTAGTTTACTAAATTTTAATTATTGTTACGCTTTTTGATACTCCTTAAGGACTTTCAATGTAGCATAAGTATAGTTTAAGGTGCTTTCAATAAAATATTTTACGATTTAAAAAAAATAATTTAATTGTGGTATTTATTTGTAGTATGGGAAAAATGTAAACCGGGTATGTGAAAAATACAACCAATGTATCGGAAAATTGGCATTTTTCCCATACCCAAGTATGTGAAAAATACTAACCTGGTACGGGAAAAGTCCCATACACGTTATGACTATTTTCCTCTACCGATGTATGGAAAAATTTCAATACGTGTTTGGGTTAATTACTTCCAATACATGTATGGGAAATTTACCATAGTTTTTTCTTACAGTGTTCTCTATTGTTTTCTACGAATTTAGAGTTGACTATGTGGTTTCACGTTAACTTTATAATGAAATTGTCAATTCCACTTATATTGGCCTTATCGTAAATTTGTTTATTTGAGTAACTTCGAGTAAAGTTTGATTCAAGCTAATGCATGTTTTAAGCTTGCTCTAAGGCAACCTTACTCACTAAGCTACTAGAAATCGAGACTTACTCCTTTTTCACAGTATATGCAATATATGCTAGATGTTCTTGATTTTCAAATTTAATATTTAGAAGATTTCTGAATTAAAATTCTAAGATTTCTCTTCTAATATAGTTGAGTTCTGTTTTCACGTCTAGTGATAAGTCTTCTAATCATAATCTCGCAACCTACCCAAAAGATGATTCAAAAATCTTCTAAATATTAAACTTCAGATTTGTGCACTTTAGTCTGGAGATTTTGTGCTGAATTTTGAGTTCAGAGTCAAAATTGGCAATATCATTAGGTGAGGGTCATTTCGATAATGACCAAAATCGAAGCAAAGTGCAGTCTTCTTGAGGTACCTGATGCCACCCCTTGGATGAGGTTCAGCCACTAGCATGGCAAGCCAACCCGGCAAAAGCGATTAATTACTTTGAGCAATTTGCTCACCAACTCCACTCAGCTCGTAGACCGACACTATTCTCATTTCTCTGTCCAGGCTTCCCTCTCTGTCCATCCGTCGGTCCGCCTGTCCGTTTGGTGCACACTTGCTACGAGAAACATGCACACATGCATACTTGACTCTATAGAAGTCAACACGTTTTACACGCATACACGCAAGACGTCAGGTACTGTACACCTATATGTATACCTCGTCGTTGAACGAAGGCACAGAGTCCTGTAACGCTATATACATCCACCGAGCATCCGTGTTGTCGAAGGGTAGAAAGGGGTAGTTTCCGTCGACCGATGGTATTTTCCACCTGAGTGCCATACCGGGTGGAACGTTCTTGTTCCCAGCGATCGCTTTAGTATGTAAACGCTTGATTAGGGACAAGGACTTTCGATTGCAGACTCTATTCGAGTCAGAGCTTCTTCTTCAAGAAATCAGACAATTAGATTAGACAATTGGATGGTATTCAGCATCACCAGAGCTTCTTCGTCAATAAGTCAGACAATTGGATTGGAAAATTGGACAGGTTTCAGCGTCACAATGTACCTGAAATTTTGAACGATCTAATGAACGAAATTTCTTTTTCATCATTTCAGCATTTTCATTTGGCTTTTTCTCGATCTCGCGACGAAAAGCACTGTATTTGCCATGTCCAAACGAAAATTTTGGCTCGAGCGATTAAATCCCTCGGCTTCGCCTCATGATTTAAACTACTCTCTCGCTAAAATTTGCGTTTAAACTTGGCGAATAATGTACTATTTTATAACACATGCATAATTTCAGCCCTTTTTTATGCCTATTAAGCGGGGCTAAAACTCTACTTTTCACTCCCTAGCCTAGGATGTAAAAAGTATTTTTTTACTCCTCAGGGAGTAAAAAGTGACGTCATATATAAATAATGAAAAATTATACATCTGTAAGCTCGCATTTTTCAATAATCAGCCCCTCACCGTAAAGACTCTTAGGAAATTTTGGTTACCTATTGATACGGAAATATCCATAGCAATAGGCTATTCCGACGGCAGATTTTCTGTGACAATAGGAATTGTTACGGAAATTTCCGTAACAATAGACTATTCCAAGGAAATTTTTCCGTGACAATAGATTACTGTTACGGAAATTTCCGTAGCAATAAGTTATTCTTACGAACAATTTTCCATGACAATAGGCTATTGTTACGGAAATTTCCATATCAATAAGTTATTCCCAAGGAAATTTTTCCTTGACGATAGACTATTGTTACGGAAATTTCCGTACCAATAAGTTATTCTTACGGAAATTTTTCCGTGACAATAGGCTATTGTTACATAAATTTCCGTAACACTAGTTTATTTCCACGGAAATTTATCTTCGGCAATGGACTATTGTAACGGAAATTTCCGTAATAATAAGTTATTCTTACGGAAATGTTTCCGTGACAATGGGCTATTGTTACATAAATTTCCGTAACAATATTTTATTCCCACGGAAATTTTTCCTTGGAAATAGACTATTGTAACGGGAATTTCCGTAACAATAAGTTCTTCTTACAGAAATTTTTCCGTGACAATAGATTTCAATGTCAAATATGGGCAGAAATCATGCATTTGTTATAAAAAATATAAATATTGTTCCAATTACACATGAAAAGAGTCATCATGAGCTTTTTATCATTTCAATAGTTTCTTTGTTAATAAGCCAATATTTTAGAACAAATTTGAATTTAAAGTGAAATCAAATAAATATTTCGTTCATTTGAACGTTCAGCGATGAAAAAAATGGTTAGTTGGGCCCACTACTTAATTTGTAAGATGTCGTACTGTTATTTTATTAATTGTGCCAACCATTTTATTAGTTGCTGGTGAGTCAGTATTCGTCAGGAATATCAGGATCTGCTAATGGTCTTCCGATTTTAATGAAACTTAGTGAAATTATAGTGTTATATAAGAGACATTTGGGACCCAAAGGATTTTTTAAAATTTCAGGGTGTCTAGTTTTCCCGGGAAAACCGGGAAAACCCCGGGAATTTGGTCCCACCGGACGAAAACCGGGAAAACCCTTGGAATTTTATTTTAGATCGGGAATTTTTTAATTTAACGGTAAAATCTACTAATTTTCATTTTATTTACGACTATTTGAAAAGAGGAAAAAATAAATTTTGAGAATAAAAATGAACATTAACTTTTATTTTGTAAAGATGTAAAAAAATGTGTATAATTTAATGTTTAAGATAGGGAAAAAATTCTAATGTGTTTATTTCGTGAGAAATTATAAGTTATCTAGGATAATATATACGTTTATATCCATATTCTTCAGATTCGAAATTTTGTCAATTTTATATGTATTTTTTTCGTGTTAAAAGTGCAGTTAATAAAAACATCTCTCAGCATTGATAAAGTCCGAAATGTTGCCTATCAGTACTAAAAGATGTTTTTATTAATTGGACCTTTTACACGAGGAAAATATATGTAATATATTTATATTACTTTTTATATACTTTTATATATATATACATAATATAAATAAATAAATAAATATATATATATATATATAATGAAAAATTAGTCGGGAAAGTTAAAAATTTGGCTGGGAAAAACCCGGAAATTTCAAATGGCTTGATCGCCAGACACCCTGAATTTTCAAAATTACGGGACTTACGTCATATTGAATATTGGGGCTGGATTTTTTTATATTATAGATATTTCTAGAACCGATTTTAGGATTTTAGTAAAACTTGGAGCTATTAGAAGGTGAAATTACACATTTTGAGAAAATAACACTCCATAAGAAAAACTCCAAAGTTTTGCCCAAAAAATAGTACAAAAAATTTTGAATCAATTTTCCGTGATTACCCCCCTTTTAATTTTTTTTAAATCAGAATATAAAAATTCCTTGCGAATTCAACTTTCATTAACAAATAATCAACATTTGGGATCAATCATTGGCATATATCAATCATTTGCAAAGGATATTTCGGCATTAAAATTGCTTGCTTTTTTATCGGCAAAATGATACTTGATCATGAAAATTTATCTCCCGACATTATTGATTAATTTTATAAACAAATTATATATTTTACACGCAAATTATATCAAAATGGCCCAGTTTGGACATTCAAAGTCAACAAAAAATAATCTGTTATTTTAATTTCCCTTAAATAATGTTGCCAGTGATAGCAGTGACATGATGCGATTACAATAAATATCTGCAATGACCATTATTATTTCTTGTTGACTTAAAATTTTATGAGTGTACTCTTATTTGTATAATTTATTTATAAAATTATTCAATAAGTTTTAGGAATACTGATACTGATACTCATAACATTTGACTGGAATGATAATTTAGAAATGTGAAATTAATCAATAATGTCGGGAGATAATTTTTCGATTTCCGAAATATCCTTTACAAATTAACAATCCATAATGTTGAGTATTTGTTAATAGAATTTTTTATAACAATTAGTTTTACAAGTTAACCATTTTTTTATTCTACACTCCCCTGCGTATAAAATCCAAGCCATACTGAGCATAGGAAACATTTTTACAAGAAGATAAATAGAAGTTGGTAGTTCTGCGGTTCGTAAGTCGGGATACTGAGAACGCAGCGTAGCGTAAAGTCTCCCTGAAATGACGTTATCTTCGAAACCAGAAGAGTCTCAATGATTTTTTTCTTTAATGAAAGGTGAACTCACAAGGAATATTTATATCCGGATTTAAAGAAAATTAAGAGGCGGGTAATTCACGAAAAATGGATTCAAAATTCTTTTTTCCTTTTTTTGGGGCAAAATTGTGGAGTATTATTTTCTCAAAATGTATAATTTCACCTCTAATACCTCCAAGTTTCATCAGAATCCAATTATCAGTTTCAGAAATCTCCTTCTTTTTGGGCAAAATTTTGGAGCATTATTTTCTCAGAATGTATAATTCCACCTCTAATACCTCCAAGTTTCATCAGAATCCAATTATCGGTTCCAGAAATATCTATAGTTAAAAAAAAATCCAACCCCAAAATTCAATATGGCGTAACTCCCGGTTTTTAAAAAATTTTCAAAAATTCTGTGGGCCCCAAATGTCTCATATATAGCACTATAATTTCATCAAGTTTTATTAAAATAGGAAGACCACTTTCAAATCCTGATATTTCTGACGAATACTGACCCTGGTACTAATTGAATAGTTACGGCAACTAATAAAATGGTTGTCCTAATTAATAAAATAGTATTATCAATTAATAAAATAGCAGTATTAACTAATAAAATATCAGAACCAAACTAAACATTTGGCCCAACTAACCATTTTTTCAGTGAGAACTTTAAGCACAGCGTCACGTTATTTTGAATGTAAACTTTAAACCGTAGAAAATTCGTGTTCTTCTAACATTCTTGAGATGAAAAGTAGTACTCCAATCAAGATTAGTATTTCAATTCTTTAAGTTAGAATTCTTTTAGAGTAAGGGAATGATTCTAATGTGGACCAGATTGAAGAAACAATTGTTTTAAAAATAGAGTTATAATCAATTTTTTTCTTGTAGGATCTTTGACATAAAATATACAAAATCAATTTATAGAAATTGTATTTTTTAGATTGAGATTAGAAAAATTTTTGGTGAAGGTGTGATTTTTACTCACGGTATAAATCTAGACCATTGTCATAAATGATTAAAACCTAGTAAATAAGCAACAAAGAATCTTAGATTTTGCTTTATTTATACGATTTTCATGATTCATTTGATTTGCAAGATTTATTTGATTTTCTCGATTAATTAGATTAGATTGATTTGAGAGGTTTGAATGATTTATTTGATCCATTTAATTGATTGGATTAATAAGATTTTCTTGATTCTCTTTTCTTGATTTTCTTGATTCATTGGATCAGATCGATTTGTAAGATTTATTTGATTCATTTGATTTGTAAAATTTATTTGATTCATTTGATTTGTAAGAATTATTTGATTCATTTGATTTGTAAGATTTATTCAATTCATTTGATTTGTAAGATTTGCTTGATTTACTTGATTTGAAAGATCAGAAGACGATTTGAAGCCCGGTAAAATAAAAATAAAAATATTGTATTTGCAATTATTCTCCAATATTAGTTATTTTTTTTAATATTTGGTTTTTCTTTAATTTCTATTAAAAATAATTAATTTAAACATTTGTTTAAAGCCTAATAGTAACTTTCTTTACCAATTACCACTAGGAAAATAAATTTTCAACTTCTTATCAGTCTGTCACACTAAATTCTACGCCGCGGACCCTTTTGCTTCCAAGCAAAAAGACCAATTTAAACAGAAAGACTATAAAGAAATAAGAGAAAAAGGGATTACGAAAGGGGTGAGAATTTCAACCCCTCCAGATTCCGTTGTCGTCCTTGGAGCTGCGTGTACTTTTCAGTAGGAGAAGATGGTAAAAGAACAACAAAAGAAGCGGAAGATGATCTTTCACTCCCTCGCCTCTTGGAGACGGAAATCACTGTACCACCGCCACAGGCAAAGGGGTGGTTGGTGCTTCATCCGCGGAGCTGGGCGCGACTAACCTCTATCGATCGTAAGAAGGCTTACACACCTACGATCCTCACACTTCTGTAGTATAAAACTCAGAAGTATACAGGGTGGCAAGAAAGCAATTATTATTCTTTGCTACTTATTTCTTTAATTATTTTTTCTGTAAATGAAAATATTTCTCAGAAGATATAATGATTTTATTCAGTCAATTTCTACCAAACAAGGAACAATGATCCCAGGTCATTTTTTCCACCTAAAATCATGTTCTTAAGGTATTATGGGCACGAAAAAGCAGGTCGCGGGAAAACATACAAATTTAATTGTAATTTCAAGAATTGCAATATTATTATTGGTGGTATTGGTTTTAAAGAGAAAAGATTATTTTTAATTAAAAAATTTAAACATACAAAAATTATTTGTTTAAAAACAACTTCCTTTGCTGAACTTTTTTGCTTCTCGGTTTTTACTAACTTTTTAAAAATAAGTCAATTTTAATAAATAATAGCCCATTTTCTAGGGAAATAGATTCTCTACAACCTGACCTTTAATTTTTTAAAATAATTTTTTTAATCGCTGAAATCATTCGAAAATAATTGTTCAAACAAAAAATTTTATAAACAAATGACTATTGACACTAATTTATTTATATTTTAAAATTGGACGAGGTCAAGATGTAGAGAATCTTTCTCCCGTGAAAATATAAGCTATTATTCATTAAAGTTGTACTATTTTAAAAAATACTTTAAAAAATACTACTACCTTTAATTTTTTAAATAATTTTTTTAATCGCTGAAATCATTAGAAAATAATTGTTCAAACAAAAAATTTTTAAACAAATGACTATTGACACTAATTTATTTATATTTAAAAATTGGACGAGGTCAAGTTGTAGAGAATCTTTCTCCCGTGAAAATATAAGCTATTATTCATTAAAGTTGTATTATTTTAAAAAATTTTGTAAGAAGCAGTAAAAAAAAATTTTGTTCGAAAATAAAATTTTTTAAATGCATAATTTTTGTATGCATTAAATTTATATCATAATAAAAAGTAATCTTTCTCTTTTAAACAATACAATCAATATTACAATATTACTGATAATATTATCAATATTATCAATATTACAGTTCTTAAAAGTATAATTAATTCTGTTTTTCCGAGACCTGTTTTTTGGTGCCTGTAATACCTCAACGTTTCAAGTTCGAAAGCCACTTCAGTGGCTTTGAACTTTTCAGTTAATTTGTATACAGTTTTCTGGTCTCAATTACCTTAAAAATGTTATAATGAATACAAAAATTTAAATTAAAATGATAAAAATGTTTTCACACGAGTTATTTATGAAATATTAACTTAATTTTTTGTTTAAACAATTATTCTTACGATATTTATTATTATTTATCCAACAAAAGTAAAAATATGATGAAACTAGTATGAACTTTCTGTTTCAGCCCGGAAGTAAATATATAGAGAATATACATCTATATACATTTAAATAGAGCCTGCTGCTCGTTCCGAAAATTTTACTCAAAAAATATCATTGGTTTTTTAATCATAACTTTAATAAATTTTAAGCTATTTAAACGTTCCGAAAACAATTTTACGC
>JBAGKK010000250.1:1758661-1773370 GCA_037177015.1 Euceroptres primus
GATATGGGGTCAAACAAATGTTTGTTTGATTCAAACAAATTCTTTATTTGTCCTTATTTATTTGATTTAAATAAATTCTTATTTAGATAGAATAAATCATTTGTTTTGAAACTTTACTCAATTTTATAAATAATTTTTAAAAATTGTCAATTTTGTGATTAAGAAGTGTTAAGTGTAAGACACAAATATTTGTATAAACTCAAATGGATTTAATTTAAGCAAATCCTTTATTTAAATCAAACAAATTGCACCAAACAAATTATTTGATTCGATTAATAAGGTAGATATTTTTCATGTATTTTAATGAAATAAATATTTTGTTAATTGAAACAAAAAATTTGTCTCTTTCAATAATATATCAAACAAATTTTTTGTTTGATTAAAACAAATTTTTTTCTGAGTGAAATGACATTTGGGCCATAAATGCCCATAATGCACTACGTGGCTTATGGCAATTACGCCCTTAAGGACTTCTTTCTTCCCCTGACCCACTTCCAAATCGAACTCGACCATAATCTTCTCAGGCACATGAGTTGGGTCAAAACAATTAATTTAAGTCAATGAAACGAATTCCCGAAATTTGGCACTTACGCCCTTATGCCCGACGACCCCTCATTTGATTAATTTTCTTAGTAGATGTAACTACTTTTCTTATGTCCCCAATGTCATTTTTGTAATTAAGTGTTCTGTAAAATAAGTATAGGTAAAACAAGGCTTTACGTGACCCGTCATGTTCAACTAACTGCATATTCAGTTACTGTTACTACCTTGACATAATCAATTCTACTACTAAATTGTTCTTGATTCAACTACGTAAAACAGTTATTTTAACCAATAGCTTGTAACTACAAAAAAATGGTATTCTGTACTAAGCAATAATGGTTAATTTAATTACGAAAGTAGTTGGATCTGGTACGTTTCATTCGACTACGGGTCCTTAGTTGAATTTTTCACATCCATTTTTTTTCAGTGCACTTTTTCAAGGATCCTATTTATATAATTCCTCAGAGTAATTCTCTTTACGGAAATTTTCAAGAGATATCAAAACAAAATTTAATTTTTAAGAGCAAAGTTAAAATTGGAATGTATATATGTACTTGAAGAATCAAGAATAGACGAAACTGGTCAAGGATTATATATTTTTTAAGATGATAGTGTTCATATAGGAAGAATGAAAGATGCTTTACTTGTGCGTGTGTGTGTGTGTATTCTGAAATTATTTGCTTAGACCTTGGACATATTATTATTCCTTTCGCAAGTATACTACAGGCGCAAATGCTTTGTAAATTTCGACTTCGCGCGGAACAAATGGTAATGGATAATAAGACGGAAACAAAGAGCAGCTGTTGCTTTCAGATTGTGGATGTGTCTACTAAACACAGTCAAGTTCGTTTGAAATGAAACGTTTACCCAATATTCTGTTGAGGAACACTCAGAAAAATATTTGATTCAAACAAAATTTATTTGAATCAAACAAATTATAACGTTGATATGGGGTAAAACAAATGTTTGTTTGACGATAATGTAACATGTTTCAGACGCCTTTATATTCAGTATGATTGTAGTCTTTATTGTGAGAAAGATTCTTCTGCACTTTTAGCGTTTTTCTAAAGAACTATCGTATACAGACTATAATTTTTGTTTAAATCAAACAAAATATTTACATAAACTCAAATGGGTTTAATTTGAGCAAATCCTTTATTTAAATCGAACAAATTATACCAACAAAATTATTTCTTTCAATTAATACGGTAGATATTTTTCATTTTTTAAAATGAAATAAATGTTTTGTTAATTGAAACAAAAAATTTCTTTCAATAATATGACATCGAATAAATTTTTTTATTTGATTTAAACAAACTTTTTTCTGAGTGATCGGAAAAAGGGAGTTTTTAAGGATCATAGGAAGGTTTACTTCTGTAACAAAGTCAATACTGTTTACGAGCCCTATTATGATGGTTGATGATGAGAGAATAATACTGTATTTCTTTTTTTTTTTCATGTTAAAATGATGCGATATATCGCTGTTCAAATCATAATTTCGTCCTAGCCCAAACTCTATATAAAATTAGTAGCTCGTATTAAAATTACGCATACAAAGAAGAAATAATAAAATTCACACTTTTGTGTTAATAAATTTATAAATTATCAATTTTTATGTGTCGGCGGCAGACGAGATTCTTCGTGAAATACAGTTCAAGTTAATCTTAATTTTACTCTGACAAATAGAGTCACGCACGCGCCCAGCTTTAAGCGATCAAGTCACATTACAACGTTTGTCTTTCCAGCTTATCGAATTAACCTAGATTCTGAATTAGTAAATGTAAAATCAAAATAATAATTGCATTAGATTAAATTTATTATTTTTTTAAATTTTGTTAGCCAAAAAAATTATTTAGGTAATAAAAAAATTTGACAAGTTTTGTCTAAACGTTCAGAAAAAAATTTGCTTGATATCATATCATTGAAAGAAACAAATTTTTTGTTTCAATTAACAAAACATTTATTACATTTTAATAAATAAAAAAAAATTAACCTTAATAATTCAAACAAATAATTTATTCCGTACAATTTGTTTGATTTAAATAAAGGATATGCTTAAATTAAATCCATCTGTATTTATATAAATATTTGTTTGATTTAAACAAAAAATATAATCCGCAAAATGGAGATACAATAGTTCCTTAGAAAAACGCTAGGAGCGCAGAACGGTCTTTCTCACAATAAAAACTACAATATTACTGCACTTAAATGCGCCTGAAACATATTACAGTACCGCCGCGCCGCACAGTTGGAACAGACGTAATTTTTGTTTCAAAATCGTAGAACTTATGGTAGGAATAACCTAGAGGGATGAATTTTTTTAAAACTGTAGATGAATACCTACAGAATCTAGGAAAATTACGGATAAGGTGCAATAAATTATTTTTGACCTTGAAAATCTAGGATAAAGTTGAAAATTTTTTACCCAAATTTAGATTATCGACTACCACGAGCACTCAGATGGTACACTTTACGTGATAACATTTTTTTAAATAGATTTTTTCCTGCTCATTCCAAATCCGGCATGTACTTTAAGCTAGCAGTTCCTGATTCTGAGAAAAAGACGACTGAATGTCCTACTCGATTCCTCTAAAGACTGATAAAACCTGTTAAAACAACACAGATATGGCTAAAAATTGAGATTAAAAGAAGGCTTTTGGGGTCGCTGATTTCAAATTCGAAGTCAAACTGTCAAAATTATAAATGGCGGAACAAACCTGTTAAAACAACACCGATATGGCTGAAAATTGATATTAAAAGGTTTTTGAGATCGCTGATCTGAAATCCGAGGTCAAACTGTCAAAATAAAAAGTTTTCGATCCAATACAGCGGATTAAAACGGTAAAAACAACACTGATATGGCTGAATATAGCTTTTTATAATTTAAAAGGTAAAAGAAAAGCAGAACCATTATATTTAGACCTCGAATTCAAAATCAATGGCCCGAAAAAAAACCGTACTAGCAATTTATAGCTTTATAGGTGTTGTTTTTACAGTTTCATTCGCCATTTTGAATTTTGATAGTTAGATCTCGGATTCAAAATCAGCGACCCCAAAAAACTTTTAATATCAATTTTTAGGAATATCGGTGTTGTTTTAACAGGTTCTGTCATTCTGAATTTTGACAGTTTGACCTTGGATTCGAAGTTAGCGACCCCAAAAACCTTTGAATACCATGAATGGTAAAATATGAATCGGTGGAAATAGTTCAGTCCTCAGAGGAATTGAGTAGGGCATTTAGTCGCCTTTTTCTCAGAACCAGGAAGTAGTAGTTTAAGTTACAGGCCGGATTTGGAATCATCAGGAAAAAATCTATTCAAAAAGATATTCATCACACAAAGTGTACCATCTGAGCGCTCGTGGTAATCTATAATCTAAAATTTGGTAAAAAAATTTCAAATTTAACCTAGATTTTTAAGGTCAAAAATAATTTTTTGCACCTTCTCAGCAATTTTCCTATATTCTGCAGGTATTCATCTACAGTTTGAAAAAAAATGCATCCCTCTAGGTTATTCCTATCGAAAGTTCTACGATTTTGAAACAAAAATTACGTTTTTTCCCACTGTGTGCCGTTATGCATCCCGCGTTTCCCGACAGATATGTAGTCTAAAATTAGTGGTGTACACTTAACACTTCTTAACCACAAAATTAAACATTTTTTAAAATTATTTATAAAATTGAATAAAGTTTAAGCAAACAAAATGTTTACTTAATTTAAAAAAAAATGTTTAAAGTAAACAAGAACTTTATTTAATTTAAATAAGAGATTTATTTGATTTAAATAAAAATTTATTCAAATCAAATAAATAAGGACAAATAAAGAATTTCTTGGAATCAAACAAACATTTGTTTGATCCCATATCAACATGATATTTTGTTTGGTTTAAACAAATTTTGTTTGAACCAAACAAAAATTTTTCTGAGTGAAGTTTCCTTAAAACTAAAAAAGAATAATTACTCTATACCAAATCTGCTTTTTCATATGCGATAAAAATAGAAAAAATTCACTACTAATGACGGCCGAGGCTTGTAACTACAAACAAACGCCATTTTTTCCATGAAACACAAGAGCATCCAATACCGACGTTTCAAAATTTGCCATAAGCAATGCTATTCCACTTTTGCATCTGGGAACAGATAAGATATATGTGACCGGCTCCGAAGAAAGGGGTCTAGTGTCTAATAGTCATAATGTCTAAAGAGGCATATAAAATAGGCATAAAATAGGTCTTATGCCTATTAGGCACTAGATCCCTTTCTTTGGAGCCGGTCACATATGTAGACAGTAGTAATATACATAGATGCCAACATTTCCCCAGTCCCCATTCGCTCTCTCTTTCTTTCTTTCTGAAACCTAGTACAACGATGACGACAAACTTCAAAACTAAACTTTCTGATGGAAGCAATATTGTAATTCATTTCATCGAAAGTGTTGTAATGCAATATAACATTCAACTTTCAATCACTCTGCTGCTATCAATTCTTGTTCTCATTTTTGTCAAGTTTTCTTTTGTTAATTTTTTAAATAAAATTATTATACATTCTTGAATGAATTAATTAATTAACTCAAACTATTGAAACAATCTCCTTCTTTACGACGTTTTCTTCCAGCGGAACCGCGTCCATCTATTTTACATGATCCTCCATTTTCGGCATTCAAGACACAAGAAAGATCATCTAGGTTCTCGGACCTAATAGATGAGCCAGTACATCCTCAGAACTATACGACAAATATACAAGTATGCAAAAGATCTTGTTCAATTCACCATCTCACAACAACCATTCCTCTATCGACATCCCACATATATATTTCACTCCAATCTCCAACATCATTAATTTCCCTTCCTCCCTCCCTGAGTGATGACCACTTTTGAAATCAACACGATGACGAGGGTTCATTTTTTGCTCTCGAGAGTAAAAGAGTCCCAATTCAAAAGATCTGAATAAGGGGAAAAAGACTAGACTCAGCGTATAACGAAACTAGAATTAAAAGTATTTTTTTCCATTTTCATTTCGAAATACCTGTGCAGCATAGCATCAGTTGATGCACAAAAACGGCACGTGTATGCCCGGTTTAAGAGAGTGTTGGTTCGCGTTACTCTCGAGGGCGGAGACCGCAGAGTATTGATTTCACCCCCGACCCCCTCTTCCCCCTGCTGCATCCCACAAGCCGTTTCAACCCCTGCGGCTCTCTCTCTTCCAACTCCCTTCCTCTCTACCCTCGACCACCCTCTCGCTCTCTGGTCCAATTTTACTTCAACTACGAACTACAAACCAACATCGTCGACACCATCGACATCCACCAACCAACCAATCAATCCGAAGGTTCAGCTCTAAATGCTGCCGCGTGATGACGGCCAATCGCTGTCTGGACCTGGAGTGTGGGTATTCGAGGCGAAAGAATTGTGTCGAAAGTGAAATCGAGAAAAAAATATGCACAAAAAGAAGAGGGAGAGACTCACTATGCTGTGATTAAGAGTGTTACGCTACATCAACTTGAGTATGAATAAGCCACCCGTGATCCAGAATAAACATATATATATATGAATTATTGAAAATATGAAGACTTAATATCCTGAGGGAACAAGAATTGGTAAATTCAATAAGAAAGATTGATATTTTATGTATCAAAGGCACAATAATAAAAATTGTTATTGATATTATCAAATAATATAAAAATAAGCACAGAAATGAGTAATTAGTTGTTATTTTCTAAGATAGACGGTAACAGAAATCTCAGGGTGGCTGTTTTCACCGACGAAAAAAATTCCCGGTAATTTTCCGGTCATTGAAAATTTTTTCCCGGTCATTAAATAATAGTTTCCAATGAATAACAGTTAATGCAACGGGTTTTAAAAGTTTTAAAATGTTTCTTATTTAATATTCTGAACATACAAACATGAATTTCTTTTTAATTTAACATTAAAATAGTTTAGATTATTGAAGAAGTACAAATGGAGGTTTTTCAAATCAGCCCTAGTGATTAATGCAGGCAGTGCAACTTCAAGTTACAGAATCGGTCGTCTATGAAATATAGTATGTTGTATTTTTCAAAGGAAATAAGAAGACACGTATTTTACCGTTTTAAGAAAAAATACATTTTCACGAAGTTATGAGTATTTGAATTTTAAGCTTCTTTTTTTAAACAAACACAACATTTTTCTTTAAACTTTTATAACTTTAGTCTTAATTAAGATATTTGTTTTCTTTCCTGATTATGGTGAGGTTTATTGGCCTCTTTCAAAATCAACCAGAAAATTTAAAAAAATATTGAAAATTTGCAAAATGGCGACAGTTTTTCTGTAAAAAATTAGAAGACGATTTTCTTAAAAACCACACCTTGATTTTTGCGCAAATTTTTTTGATAAATTGGTACTCATATGATGAAAAAAATAGATAAGTTTCAAGCGGGCTAGACTACTTTTGAAAACAGGAGAATTTTTTTAATGAAATCGAATTTTCGAATTTTTCTTACAACTGACGGCACATACAAAAAAAAATCGTCAAAAAAGTTTGATGCTTTAAAAAAGTTGTACACAAAAGATCTCTTAATCTTTTATGATTTCTTGCACCGTTTGTGAGAAAAATTCGAAAATGCGATTTTGTAAAAGCAGAAATTGTCCTGGACTCAAAAATAGTTTGACCAATATAAAACTCGCTGGATATTTTCCTTATAAAAACATAAATTTTTAAAAAATATTTGAAAAAAATTAAAAAGATGGGTTTTCAATATTTTATCAAATATTTTCCAAATATTTATGTTTACAGCAGGAAGCCATCTAGCGAGTTTTTTGTTGGCCAAACCATTTCTGAGACCAGGACAATTTATGTTTTTATAAAATCACATTTTCGAATCTTTCTCACAATCGATGCAAGATATCATAAAACATTCAGAGGTCTGTTGCGTAGAACTTTTTTAAAGCATAAAATTTTTTTGATTTTTTCGTACGTGCCGTCAGTTGTAAGAAAAATTCGAAAATTCGATTTCATTTTAAAAAATTCTCCTGTATACAAAAGTAGTTTAGCCCGTATGAAACTTACCTATTTTCTTCCTCACATGAGTAACAATTTAGCAAAAAAATTTGGGCAAAAAACAAGGTAGGGTTTTTCAGAAAATCGTCTTCTAATTTTTTCAGAAAAACCGTCGCTATTTTGCGAATTTTCAATATTTTTAAAATTTTCTGGCGGATTTTGAAAGAGGCCAATAAACCTCATCATAATCAGGAAAAAAACTCAAATATCTTAATTGAGTTTAAAGTTATGAAAGTTTAAAGAAAAATGCTGTGTTAAAAGAAGCTTGAAATTCAAATACTCATAACTTTGTGAAAAAGTATTTTTTCTCTAAACGGTAAAACAAGTGTCTTCTTATTTCCTTTAAAAAACACCATATTTCATAGACGACCGATTTTGTAACTTGAAGTTGCACTGCCTGCCTGATTTGAAATGGATTCGGTAATAAGCATTTACACTTTGTAAACGAAATAAGATCACAGAATGTTATTGTTAAACGAGATATATTTTACATTTATCGTGCCAACATTTCGACAATAATAAGTTTTATTTAGTTACTCAGTTTTTTAATCTCTTGATCAATGACTTCTGCACTTTTTCGTGAATTTTCTAAAAAAAAATTTTTAAATTCCCGGTCAACAAAAAAATTCCCGGTTTCCCGGTCCAGCGGCCATCCTGAATCTTAAGCTTCAGTTGTGAAAATTGCAAATCACTATATGAAAAAATTCGAATAGCTCCGGATGCTCCCTTCTATTCATCTCTATCTAACGCGTATTCTTTCTCCTTATAATAAAATTCATTTTGAAATTTTACAAATTCTTGTATAAATTTTAGTATGAAAAATATTATAAATTTTGGCCTTGGTAAAATGATTTATTGTACCCTTTCACTAGTTATATATGTATAAGGAAGTTTCAAATCATTATTCTCACACGGAAAAAAAGTTCTTTAAACTTTAGAAAACTAGTTGTAGACTAGCGGATATGAAGGACAGTTTAATAAAAGTTAAAACCGTCTTGCTTATACGATTCGATGAACTATTGTTCAAAAATTTTCTGAAAAGTTTTATAAAAGACCGAAGCGATGTAATATCTATTGGAACGCAAGACATGTTTGTAAAATATGTAGTTTTAGAAACTTTAGAGAACAGTTTTCTAAAATGTTGACCGATTTACATATTTAAGTACACATTGATTCACTATGACATACACAATCACTCTTGAACTAATTCTAGAAAGTTTAAAGAACTTTTTTTCCGTGCAGCGTGACTCTTGTGTGCGATGCGTTAAGTTAGGTTTATGTTTATGCTTATGTATAATGTATATAAGTATATTTAGCAAGCGTGTGTATTATTTACTGTATTCATATGTGTTATAATAATGAGTATGTCCCATTGACTATCATTGGTTGGCTACCGGATTCTCTGCCATTTCTTTTTATCCATTTCAAAACGTCACATTCTTTTCGAATTACTTAGAATTTGTAGTATAGTCTTTAGCAAATATCAAAACGTTTTATTCCGAAATTTAATATAAAGACCCGATTTCCCTAAATCGTAAAAGATTATAATAATTTGTAATATCAGTTTTAATATATTCTGTAACTACATTTCTTTCAGTGTACCTTTGCAATGTTACGTATATAGCCCAGACGTTTTTCTCAAAAAAATTATTTCATCAAATTCTATGTGCAATTGACTGCTTAATAATTCTCGACTGGTTTGATGCAATTTATTTATTTTTGAAATTAATCATAAATATAGGATATCCAGTAGCAAAGACTTCTTTTCGATTTTTAATTAGACATTAGATTAAGGTTTGAACGATAATCGATAGCAAGCACAAACAAAAAAAAATTCGCTCAAGAATTATCATTTCAGATGTGAATGACCCCTTTTTTGAGATTCGTGTCAACTACACTTTATTTACTTTTACTGCATCAGGTTATTTTTGTCTACTTAAAACTTGTAGTACTAGAAAATAAAAAAAAATGCAAAGGAGACAAACCTTGGGTTCGGATTTGGGGCAGATTTTAAGCTTTTTGGCAGGTGGTGGACTAGCCGAGGCGTCCATAGAATCCTCGGCAAGCGTGCAGGCAATATGAGGTCCAGGCACTGCAGCCACCTTAGTCTGTTCAGGTTTTGCTGCGGATCCGGCCGCGGCCGTTGCACTGGCTGGACTCGCAGGTGGACAAGGTGCGGCGGCACTGTTGGCCGTTGCACCAGGTCCCTGATTCGCGGGAAACCCCCCAGTCCTGGAACTTGGTGGCAGGCCCTGAGGTTGCTGCTGCTGAGGAGCAGTCGCTGCGAGAGTAGGTCCTTGGGCTTGATTATTAGCACTTCCCGCGACTGCGGCAATTGCCGACGACGAGGTCGACGAGTTGGGCGACAACGAACACGAGGTGGCATTGGTGGTGTTACTGGACAAAATCGACGTAACGGTAGATGATGGAGCACACGAGGAAGCTAAAGAGGAAGAAGAAGTAGTAGAGGTCACCGACGAGCACGTGGTGATGGTGCTCGTGGATGTTGCCGAGATGGAGGTAGTAACGCAGGAGGAAATGGAGGAGGTGTGGTTCTGAGGCGATCTCGTCGTTCCGTTCATCTCAGGTTTGCTCTGCTGCGTGGCGTGATTATTTGTAGGTTTCTCGTGCTTATCTCTTGTCTTGTCCCTACGATGCCCACTGGATCCTCTTTTAGACGTGGAGGTATTGTTCCCGGTCGCTGTCGTCGAGCTTGCAGGGTGACTGGGTTTATTTTTACCAGACGACAAAGACGAGGATTGGCTCTGATTAACATCAGTCGAGTTTAAATTTTGGGCGGTGGAGGAATTGTTGGACGTTGACGATGTTGTGGAGGAGGTGGAAGAGGATGATGAGGAGGATGAGGAGTTGGAATTGGAGGAAACGTTCCCGTCCTGTACGGTGATGGTACCACCGTTGATCTCGTTGGATTTAACAATCTCGTGTTTGGCCTCGCTAGTCTTAGTTCCGGGCTTGGTGCGCTTGATCTTCATCTTGAGGCCCTTGTCCACGGTGGCCGAGTGTTCAACAGCCATTTTGCCGGGATTTCCGGCGGCGTTACTACTGGTATTGCTGCTGCTACTGCTGTTGTTGTTGTTGACGCTGCCGATGGGGTGTTTGCCTGAGGCACAAGACCCTATCGAGGAGTGATTTCCACTGGTACTTTCCAACGGTACTTCCACTAGTGAAGTACCGTTGGAGGAAGAGTTGAGACCGCTCGCGTTTTGGATCTGGTGGTTCGTGGTAGCTACTGCCGAGGCAGGCGTAGAAGCCATGCCTGTTCCCGAACTCAATTTTTCGTCCCTCGTCTTCTCAATGTCTGCATCCAGATCGATTATGAGATCTCCTATTCCGATATCCCATTCATTGTCGTCGTATTCGAAGTTGTTGGTCGCATTCGTTGCGGCCGGATCCAGTTCCCCGGCGTGCGCAGCCACCGTGCTAGCTTTCTGGTCCCCTCTTTGCTGCGTCTGCTGATGACGGTGCCCCGTCTTCTCGCGAGACTGAGACTGATGATGCCGATGATGATCTCTGCCTCCAGCGCGTTCCTGCTTCCGCTGATTGTTACTAGAGCTACTACTTCCACCGCCACCACCGACGCACGGTGACGGTCCTTTGCGGTTAACGTTAGGGAGGCGACCGCCTAATGGCGTGGTCGCCATGCCCTTGGAAACGTTTTCCCGGCGCCCGCCAGCCTGGTCAACGATCGCCCACCTTTTCTCGCCGATCTCAAGTTGCACCGAGCAGTGCCTTGGTTAGCACTTTTACCCCAACCACCTCCCGCGAGACGCGCGTCTTCCATCGAACACATCACTTCCCAACTACTCTACACTTCAACCCTGATATATATATAAATATATATGTATATGTATATATATATATATATATGTATATATATATATACGCACAGCCTCTTCTTTTTTCTTCTCTCTCCCTTCCTTCTTTTATAAATTTCTTCTACCCTCTCGCTCGTATCTTTCCACGTGAGACATCATCGAATCATTGCCACCAATCTCTTCTTTCTCTCTTTCGGACCTTTTGCACCTAGCCTCGGCCAACAATCCTCAACTGCTATTCCTCCAGCTTCCCCACCGCCCCTTCTTCGTCTCCTTCTTCGTCGAAGCAGGAACTTGGATGGCCTAGCACGATGACGTCCCCGACATCTGATTCCCGATGCACGCATTCGTCCTTGGAACCGATCCTTTGCGGATTGGTAACCGCGCAATCTGAAAAAATATCAAACACAATTAGACACAACTGTTCTCGGCTGAATAAAATTTTTTTAAAGATATTAAAGATATTTTTCTAGACGTTCTGTCAATTGTTTCTAAGCAAAATTACGGAATGACTGCACCGCACCTTGGGTGAATTTAAGATAACGGTTTATGTAATTATGCAATTGTTTGTAAACTTTAACAATTCAGTGCTAGTGGGGTTGAAAAATTTAATTTTGAAAATTTCATCACACTTTCGTCAACATTTAAGTATACCTAAAGAAAACGATTAATAAACGATTTTGTACACTGGTTCAATTGCATGTGTAATTTCTCAAATACGCGAATTTCCTGCTGATAGCATAAATATATGAAAATATTTTTATTTTTCTTAAAAAAAATATTTAAAAAACTATTTTTTCTGCATTACGATTAAAGAAATACATATACAAAGCAAGTGAAATTAACTTGAACCAAATAAACCAAATTCCGGTTAAAAGCAAGAAGCCTCAAATCGAGAGCCACTGCCTTTACCCTCTATCCTCCTACCGGTTACAATTATGTACCCACGACTCGATATAATTAGCGTGTTTAACTCTGATTTATAATGACGCTTAAAACGCCTACCACCGTCCACGAACCATTCACCAAGCGTGTTGGTCGAACCAGATATACAGTGTACTGTATAGTGTACACTTGTACAGCGTATATCTTGTTTTTCAATTCAGTTGTTGGCGGTTCTCTTTAAAAAAAAACAATACACTGAGCGTTTACTTTTTGTTCAACACCAGGTGCTTCTATTTTCCGCCTTTTAAAAAGGCTGTTCTTTTCTGTGATATCAGAATAAACGAAATAGTTATTTGTGATATGAGAACCCTAAGCGACACTTTTCAGCCGACTTTGAGGGAGTACGAGCCGAGATGAACGGGCGAGTACTCTACTCTAATCATACGAGGTAAAGCAGAGTGTCACACAATTTTTTATCACAACTTCCGCCATAAGTGCCATTTTAGCGAATCTGAGACGAGCCCTAAAACTGTATTTCGTCAACTGTCGACAGCACTACGGTGACGATAATGTGAATCACTCATCGTACGATTAAGTATGTAACTATGTATAGCTATAGGGGTTTGTTAGTCAATCAGATCACAGTGTGGCAGTTACTTTATAGTACTCAGGACCCTAAGTAAATATTTTACGGCCTAGTCTAAGAAATACTGTTTTAGGGCTTGTTCATAGACCCTAAATTTGCACTTATGATGAGGGTGCGATAAAAAGATTCCTACAGTGTACACTAAAAAATAAAAATGCTTTTAGAGCCAAATTCGGTATGGAAACAGATCGGGCGACAAAACCATCCGACTTCAATTTAGCCCATGAATCCCGAATAAAAGAATTATGATTTCTGAATCAAAATAGAATGATTGTGGATGAAAACAAAATCGAATCTGGTATCATTTTTCAAAATGAAGTTGATCAGATATCATATAGATTATAGAACAACCGAAGATCATATTAGAACGCTCAAAAAAGCATACCAGATTGAAAGGAAAGTCTAATTTTTACTGTGTTGTTCAATACTAAAGTGTGCGGAGCTGGAAATACAACATGTTGGAAAAACTAAAGTCTTATAGTATAAACAAACGTTGATAAATTATCTTTCATGGATATCTGTCGCATGTCTGACACAATCTAAAATTTTATTGTTGCAACTTTTTCAAATACTTAAACCACTATACTCTCTAAATCTGAATCAGTCAAAATTTTCACTGATATCATTCAGTGATCCATTTGTAGCTAATTCATCAGTGAATTTTGATTGAATTTCAGTGAAATTGACTGAAATTCAGTCAAAATTCACTAATGAATTAGCTAGAAATGGGCCACTGAATGAAATCAGTGAAAATCTTGACTGATTCAGATTTAGAGAGTACTAAATAATACAGATAAACATACGACACTTGAAGTATATTAGGACCAAATTAATCTATTTCACGAAATAAAACCTTTTTTTTTCAGAAATCAAAAACTGTTTATTTGGTGAATCAAGTTTAAATATTCCATACTGTTAGAAAAATCTGTGTTAGATTTAAGATACAAGTATGTGAAGCAAATATGCAGTACGGCCATTGAAATAATTTAAGATACATTGGTGTATCTTAAATTATTTAATATACAGCCCGACAGCGGGTCGATAATGCAGATTGCGTCAATCCATAAAGTCTTTTTATTTCTTAAATCTTGCAAAAATACTATAAATTAAAATTGTCTTTAATTCTTGTATTCGTCTATTATTTATAATAAAATAGTGACTTATAGCGGTCAACTTCTTCCAAAAATGTTTCTAAATACAAGAATTTTATTACGCGTATAGGACTTTTAGGTTAGGTGTGTTAAATCATCAATTAATTACACTTTTGCAAGTTGACCAACTTGCAGTTAAGTTGCAACTTAAGTTATATTTAACTAGAAAAAAATATCTTACTTTATTAATTAAAATCTAAATTTATTCCCATAATTATTTATAATTCGTGTAAAAAGTAATTACGTGAATTTGGTAACATAGAGCACATGCATCTTAAATTTTATATACGATTTTAAATTTAAGATGCACTTATATTAATTTCAGTTTCATACACTAAAGTGTTTGAAATTTAATATTGTATATGAAAATGACAATCATTTCTAATAGTGCGCCTTTCACTCAAAATTTCATCTATTTACTTAGTGTCTTGTGTGCACGGTAAACAGTATCTACTATCAGTCCATAAAATATAGAGCATAAAATCTTTTATACCATTCTAACCTCAAAATCTTAACTTTGACATGATTTTTCGGCTCTAATGGTATAAAATACTGTTCGATACGTGTGTGAGAGGTGATTTTTAGCGCACTTGACTTTTCTCACTCGCTTCGCTCG
>JBAGKK010000250.1:1856563-1877793 GCA_037177015.1 Euceroptres primus
ATTTGTTTGATTTAAACAAAATTTGTTTGAATCAAACAAATTATAACGTTGATATGGGGTCAAACAAATGTTTGTTTAAACATTTTTTGTTTTAAATAAAGTAAAGATTTTGTTTCACAAACTTAATTCAATTTTATAAATAAATAAATAAAAAATTTAAAAAAATTTTCAATTTTGTGGTTAAGAAGTGTTAAGTGTGACACCACTTTTTTTAAATACCTGTCGTGATGCGTAACGACGGTACTGTAATATATTGCAGATGCTTTTACATATATTAAGTATGATTCTAGTCTTTATTGTGAGAAAAATCCTTCTGCGCTATTTGCGTTTTTCTAAGAAACTATCGTGTGCGGATTATAATTTTTGTACCAAACAAATTGTACCAAAAAAATTATTTGTTTCGATTAATAAGGTGGATATTTTTCATATATTAAAATGAAATAAATGTTTTGTAATTGAAAAAAAAATTTTTGTCTTTCAATAATATGATATAAAACAAATTTTTTTGTTTGATTTAAACAAAATTTTTTCTGAGTGTATTCGTTTCTTGAAATTGAAATCAATCAAACGAGTATTATCTTCTTTTTTATCGCTAGGAGTAATAGAGAAAAGTTGTGACCCAGAAAAGCACCCAATTTTACTTTAAAAGACTGCAAAAAGGTTCTCAAATACTTATAAATATAATCAGGGACAAGGGACACGATGACATTTTCAGATATTTGAAAGATTTTACGAGTATTTTAGCAACATATGGATAAGTGTAAGCATAGGACGTTGAAGGGTGGCTCGCGTGCTAAAAAATCCTTATATTTAAAGCAGGATATTTTTAAGAATAAGAGAGTAATTTTCTCGGGACACATTTTCGTAGATTTTTTAATTTTGACCTATCTTCGACCAGAATATCCCAGCATCCCATTGAAATGTCGAGTGGCACTCAGTTTCTAGGTATCCACCAGCGGTTCAATTCTTCCCTAATCAGACCATCATGACCATGAATGGACCCCTGCTGAAGTATTCGATTCAGTAGTCAACGAATCGAAAGAGCGCAGGGAAGGAATGAAAACCGTTGAGTAAGGCAAGGGGGTGGACAGGGTCGGTCCAGATAAAATGAGTGAGAGCAGAGCATCAGGGATGCTGGCATAGGCTCTAGCCCCCGAGACTCGCAACTGTCAGTGGAGAATGTGGACCTCACTGGAGTGCTGAAAAAAAATCAGAAGGTGAGGAAACAGAAGGTGGAGTTAGGGTAGAGCATGAAGCAGAGGAGGAGGATGAGGAGTAGTCGTTGCTCCATGGGGAGGATGAGGATTGGGTGGTGAATGACGTCACGTTGCTAAAGCGACGCGGCAACGCTAAGCGTCTGCGTGGGTCGGCGGGTGTCTGGGCCGAGATCAATAGCGTGCCAGCAACCAGGTAGTCGGTGTGAGTGGCTCTAGGCTCCTCTACAACAGCAGTCCAGAAGACGAGCCTTCCGAGGAAGGACGTTTCCGACCTGACCGAGTGACACACCGGAGGCGCCATGCCAGATTCGCCACACCATAGGCCTCTCATTGCCTAGGATTTGCAACTACTCCAGGTAAACATCATCATATTCCACTCATTCATCATATCACTTCATTTCTTCATCATCTTCAAAAGGGAAATTCCCCTCTCGTGCCACTAGAAAGTGACTAACGCAGATTGACAGCTATCTATTGTTGAGAAGATGAGGCCAGAGAGGAAGGGCGAGATGAATAGGGTGGGTGATGAGTATATCTTATCAGAGCAAAAATTTTCAAAACAGATCACAGATTGGGATCAAAAATAGATACAATCTGAGGATCAAGAACCTATTCTTTAATTTTATTCTTCATTCAGTCCTATATTTGGCTCTATTCTATATTTAGTTCGGACCCTCTGATTATATACTCCTCAGAATTGTGTCCGACATCCCACCCCATCGGTCAAACCTAATCAAGTGATTCTGGGCAGTGACGGGTTAAGAAACCCGAGAGATGGAGGGAGTTGAAGATTGGTGCAAGAAAAGTGGGAGTTAGGATACCCTAGACTTTGCTGATATTTTGGAGATGTCTGGATTTTTAGATGGGAATGAATCTCTGTTTTGTTGTTGATAAAGTGTTGCTTGATTTGGATTATCGGAAGAGCCATGTGAGATCAAGGGATGATTGATCTTGAAGGCTCGAAGGATCCATATGGAATTATGAACTTGGACCAGAACAGTCCAAGCCTACTGAAATTTCTCAGTTTTTTGATCTTGTGCCTTACAAGAACTTCACTCGTCTTCAGCAATATCTTTTTTTTCAACTGACGGATAAATAGTTTTTTTTCTATTTCCGATGGAAAAATATTTCAGTGACTCTTTCCTTTAATCTATTATATTAATGTAGGCCTGATCTGGATTCATGAAAAGAAAATTGGAACAGCTATTTTAAATATTTTCTGAATAAAGTACCAAAGGAACTTTGGAAAAGACCGATAATATCCTTCTCATAAAAGTTTGAACATCTAAATTTATCTCTTACACGAATCTGAATTCGATCCACTGAATTGGTTTGGATCTAAATTTGTCAACTAATTATACTTGAGCCTATATTTACCAAGATAAACATATCACGAATTGGATTAAATGTATCGGATAGAACTAAGCGCAGCAAATTGCCACCAAGCATTAAATTAAAGAACGCAAGCTTTTATTAGAACAGCCATTCTAAATAAGGGTGAATTTAAAAATAAATATCGAACATTTAAATTTTCGATTATCGAGATTAAATCTAATTTAGCCTGAAGAAGCAAGGGGCGAAACTGGTTTTATGTAAACTTGGCAACCCTCATTATAGAAACTGGATTAACCAACCTCTTCCTGGTTGAGGTACATTCTATTTGCTTGCGTAAATCGGTCATGTACCAAGCAAGTTTCCCTGCGAACTATAATGAAGTATTTCAACAGTAGCAAACTTTAATTACCGGATTCATCGAATTGGTAATTATTGCTTTATTGTATCCATCCAGAGTCAAATAATGCACATATTTGAACTAGCAAGTGTGTGAATCGAGAGGAAGGATAATTATTGGGATCATCACATCCCTAATTTCTTGGGTTCAACAAATATCTCATTATTGAGGTCAGACTGTCATCGGATACGTCTATCTTGTTATAGGATAGAATGAAGCAAACCTATCGACTCCGCCTAATCCTTACACTATAGGCTCATAAAATTTCTAATAATTCGGTTTAAATCAACAATCGGTTAAAAATCAATTTTATATTTTAGAATTATAAATTCTTAATTATCCGTTTTTTGTATTCTTTAAAGCCTTTTTGCATTATATATTTAAGAGTTTATTCTTCAATAGATATTATTTAATTAATAAGGATTTCTCGTTGGATAATAAAATTTCTCGCTGGAATTTATTGGGTGATGAAAGTTCTCTTTTGCTGAAAAGATTCACGAGAAAAAGTAACAGAATGTTCTGAAGTGAATCCAACCATTAATTTAGTATGAGGGGAGAAATAATCTTACACGTTGTATGTAACATTTTGCGTCCTAGAAATCCGCCCTCAGCATTCGACAGGAAGATATGTATTCTCAGAGATGTTTCCGGGATGGAAGCATTTCTTTTAGATACTGTTGGGAAGAGGGATGAGGGTAAAATCGACAAAAGGAGTGTACTATGAAAGGCATCGATTTTTGTGCCATGTGCGCCCCACTTAAAGGATTTGAAATCGTGTTTGCCCGAGTAAAATTCTAAAAGGCTGCAGCGGAAAAGAGGGCGGTATGAAGAAGCATTGGAAGGAGTTGGGCGGGGGAGGCAGTGGTGTGACAAGTAAGAAACATCGTAAAGGCGCAGAAAAGCTCGTAAAAATCCAAGTTTTACGGGTCAGGGGAATCCACAGTTTCATGAATTATAAGTAAAGCGGCGCACTGGGACCTTAAACGAGTTGTAAGATTTGTGCGAGCTTAACGAATGATCTAGTTCGCAGAACAATTACGCAGTTCGCAAGCACCCTTGTTTATTCTATATAGCGTTTCTGCACCGGGTGCACAATTAAGAGTCACACAAACATGTTCACTGAAATAGCATATACGTGCAAAATTTTTAATTACTAAATTCTGATAGGCGACGTTAATTGTTCATTTTTAATGAAATTGATATTTGTATCCCCGAATTAACGAACAGATTTAAATTCCATTCCCATTCCAATTAAATTCCAGATATAAATTCATGTTTTTAAATATCCTATCTAAGAAAATCTTATCGAAAAAAAGTGGTATAAAGAAATACCTCGAAAATCTCGCACTCATTGTTGTTGAAAACCAGATTGGTTTTTGATTGTCTTGAAGTTGTTTCAGTTTTTAAATTTGAATTTTGAAAGAAATGAAATTCGCAGCTAATTTTCAGTTTGTCAGTTTGTCATTTTCATTTATCATTTCATTTTGTTTCCAATGTTATTTCAATTCTAATCCTATCTAGAAAAAGTGGTGTAACGAAATGTCTTGAAAATCTCGCACTCATTGTTGTTGAAAACCCGATTGGTTTTTGATTGTCTTGAAGTTGTTTCAGTTTTTAAATTTGAATTTTGAAAGAAATGAAATTCGCAGCTAATTTTCAGTTTGTCAGTTTGTCATTTTCATTTATCATTTCATTTTGTTTCAAATATTATTTCAATTCTAATCCTATCTAAAAAAAGTGGTGTAACGAAATGTCTTGAAAATCTCGCACTCATTGTTGTTGAAAACCGGATTGGCTTTTGATTGACTTGAAGTTGCTTCATTTTTTAAATTTTAATTAAAAAAAATGAAACCCGCAGATAATTTTCAGTTTCTTTATAACTGTCATTTCAATTGGTAAATATTTCATTGTTCTTGCAAACAGATATATGAAATGACCTACTTGGATGAGAGAAATATCAAAATCCTTTGTTTGAGTAAATAGTCATATTTATTATCAAATACAAAAATTATTTTGGTGTTCAGTTGAGCGTTTTTTACTTTTTTCATTTTGTAAACTTGAACATTTTGGAGGCAGCTTTTACACGCATCCGAATGAGATAAAATTTCATTATTTTGTCCTAAATGTTGAAACAATCGAAATTCATTTTAATTTCTAAAAAAGCCTTCTTTTGGACCATTCTAAAGGTCGTAGATAAAAATTCTCACCCTCCGCCTGCCCCTCCCCACCCTTTCCAATCCACCCAGTAAGTTTTTTTTAAATTACAATATTATGTTTGAAAATATAATTAGGATATTAAAAATGTAAATACATTCTTGAACATGAAAATTTATACTTTTCTAGCCTTCTCCACTTCATTCTTGGTTTTAGAAATAAATTAATTTAAGGAAAAAATCGCTAAATTCAGAAAAGTCTTGATTATACAGTGAAGAAATATTAATTATATATTTTAATTTTAAAAATGTTTATGGCGTAAGAGAATAAGTAATCGTGCGCGCATTTTTTGCTAGTCCTTCTTTAAAAAATTGATGTCCCAAAAACCTTGTAATTTCAAAATTTCATTGTTGTCGCTTTTTCGCAATGCTGATTGGATTTTTGAAATTTGAAACTTAGACCTAGTTCAAGTCATAGATGTGTTTTTGTTTTCAAATATCAAAAAATACAAGACTAATTTGGAAATTTAATAATTCGAAATGAAAAACGTGTGATTATGTTTCGTAATTTTCATATAAAATTAATTGAAAGTTGTAATTTAAAAAAAATATATAAATAATATAGCTTAAGAAAATTTCTGTTTCGAAAATAATTCAGAAGAGAGAAAAATGAAGAGAAGTCGAATTTGTAAATAAACTAAATTAGAGATCCTCCTGACTTAAAAATACATTGGTTGGACTTTACAAGCTTTCATTTTGAGAAAACATTATTTAAAGATATACTCTCCACACAGTCAACTTCAAAATTAATCAAATCTTTATGGTGATTTATATTACCATAATGATAATATCAAGGAAAATTAACCCAAAGTTATTTTTAATGAATTTTGAAAATGAAACCTAAAGGTGATTTAGAAAAAAATAGCTCTTGGGTCTTAATTGTTTACTTAAAAATAGTTATTTGGATATTTGTGGTTTTCCTTCGTTTTAGAGGAAAATAGTAGTTTTCATTCAATTTCATTTCACAACAGCTCATTTTTTCCTTCAAGAATTCTTTAGAGTTCTATTCGGTAAGTTTTTATTTTAATTATTTTATTCAGAAATTATACAGTTAATAATCTTTCAAATTATATAACTGGCCAAATTACAAGTTTTAATAAAAATGTGCCAAATAGATGTGTAAACGATCTTTTAAGGAACAAAATGAGTCATTGATAATTGAAATTGAGTGAAAATTACGAGTTTTGTCTAAGACGAAGGAAAAAACATAAATATTTAAATAACTACCTTTAGATAAACAATTATAAGTCAAATCATTTGTTTATGTAAAACTCTTCAGTTTCTCTTTTAAGATTAGTTAGAATTCTTATTTTTCGTTGATTTTATAATTCAAGATAAAGATTGATTAATTTTGAGTTTGACTGTACGGGGAGAACATCCTTAAAAGCCATGTTCAAATTTAAATTCTTGAATTTGAATGGCTTCAATTCTAAAAACTTGGAATTACGAATTAAGGAACATAATCGAGTCTTAAATTTTCAAAGTTTTCCAGATTAAATATGTTTAACTATTTCGAAATTGTTAAATATCGATTTTTAGTAATGTCATTGCTTCATAGTTCACTCATATCCAAATTTCAAAGATTGTAATTTTATTTATTTATTTTTTAATTTGAAAGATTATGATTACTAAATTTCAAAATTAAAAGCAAAGAGGAGATATCTAGCGTGCGTAGAGCGCAAAATGATCTAATTTTACTTAAACTGTGCGAACAACATATTTTAGTTGCACTCAGAAAAAAGTTGTTTACTCTAAAATCAAATTTTTTTAAATCAAAAATATAATTGCATTGCTATGGGGTCAAAAAACATTATTTTTTATTGAAAACAAATATTATTTGAATCTAAAAAAAATTTGCTTGAATCAACAAACATTTTTCTTGAACAAGCATTTCTCTTTTCCTTCAACAAAAAAACATTTTTTTAATATACATAAACAAATTTTCATGCCAAGGCAAGAAAAAGAGGTTTAAATGCGATTTTTTTAACCTGAAAAAAATTTTCTCTGAGTGTGACAGAAACAAGTTTAAGTTGGCAACTTTAAAAAGTGATATCTCCTGTTATTAATTTACAAACAGAAAACTTATTTTCAAAATAAAAAAATCGTTGTTTTAACTCTTTTTCTTGATTTAATACGAAAATTTGTTTCTATTAAAGAAGGCAGTGTCTAGTATTACGGAAATATCCGTATAGCTAGCACACAATATAGTATGGGCCGAGGCTATTGTTACGGAATTTTCCGTAACAATAGCGTGTTCCCCCTTTGTGTTGTAAACAGTTGTACGAAAATTTCCGTAACAATATCCTCGGCCATTAAAGAAACATTTGTTTGACCAAAAAAAAGGTTTGTTTGATTCAAACAAAAATATTTTTGATTCGAATAATATTTGTTTGAATAAAAAAAATCGTTTTTTGACCTCATTTTTTCAATTCAATATGAAAATTTGTATATAGTAAAAAATATTAGTTTCACTAGAAAAAGTTTGTTTAATTCAAATCTTTTGTGATTCAATTCTGTTTGGATCAAAAAAATGTTTTTTTGACCTCATAGCAATGCAATTATATTTTTGAATTGAAAAAAT
This sequence comes from Euceroptres primus, assembly GCA_037177015.1. NCBI lineage: Eukaryota > Metazoa > Arthropoda > Insecta > Hymenoptera > Figitidae > Euceroptres > Euceroptres primus. Next base: position 1,864,307 of record JBAGKK010000250.1, read on the forward strand.
TTTGTTTGAATATAAAAAACTTTTTTCACAGTGAATATAACAATTGATCTAGAAGACTTTTGATGAAGGAAAAAAAACCTGTGGCAATTAATGAAGTTATTTAAAATCAAAGTGTTGCATGCAAATCGGAGTTTTTGAAATAAACAAAAGGGATAAAAAGTGGCGCATAATTTTTTTCACACAATTATTTTCTGAATCTTCGAATATAAAAATAAACATAAACATGAACATAAAATTGCAACATAAAAGTTCAGAAGGAAATTTCAAAGCATTTCAAAGTGTTTTTTTTTTTTTTGATATCACATTTACATTGAGTATTTGCCTCTCCAAATCAATCGTGCCATAGTGTAACAGAAATTAAATGCTCGCAAAGTTTAATCAAAAGTTTTTAAACGTTTATTGTTTTTTGTTATTGCTCTGGATATGAAAAGTCGATACCAGGTCGAGCAAGAGAATTGGACAGATATTTGATACACAGCTTAGTAATCTGACAAATTGGCGATGGTAATCAAATTAGTACGGAGATCTCCATGACAGTTGAACTGTAATGATGACGTATACTAATTTGCCGAGGCCTTTATCGAATGTAATTGGGAACGCGTTCTTAATTGCTCCAACGGAAACTGCAAATTAACCCTTGGATGCTTTTCCCTTCAGTCCTTCACACTTGGGTGCCAGGAGGGTCGGAGATTTTCTATCCTTGATGAAAAAGGAAATGGATTTTAAGATTCTCCTTCTTTTTAAAGAGCAGAACTTGTAATTTAAACTTCTAACACCCTTTGATAAATCATATTCAAATGATTGAATTATCAATTACATTTATTACCAATTACATTGTAACTACAAGTACATTAAAAACTTTCTCCTTATTACTGTCAGGCTGACATCAATATATAAATTATGGACATAAATAAAATTAATATATTATAATTATGGTTTGATCATGGGAGAATTTATTTTCCCATCATTAAAAGTTAAAACCATTGTGATTCTTTTAACCAATGTGATTCTTTAATCTTTTTTAAGCTGTGATTGCACGCCATTCAAGTCAGTCTGACGTACGAACAGAATAATAAAGCAATTGTAGTGGGAATTTACGGATTATGAATCATAAATAAAATGAAGCCCAGTACTCTAACTTGTCACTTTTAAAAATTCAATTTAGAAATTTATATAGCTCTCTGCTCAGTACAAAGTAAGGGTCTGGTAAAAAAGTTTCAGTCGCCCTTGTGTTGCGGTGTAGTGAAGATGCAAATTTTTTTTCGAATCAGGAAATACATTGCGAGAAGCTGAATAATTTTAGGAAAGTATGTTTATATTGTGAATTGTTTATTTATTAATGTAAGCAAAATTTTTAAATAAAAATTTACTCTATGTGAACAGTTTTTCCGTTAGTTTAAGCTGTGATTGGTAAAGCTCCTCATAATTAAAGTTTGTTTTTTCAGAATTCATTCGAAGTTTTTAATGAGCTCTATTAGAGCAAAAGTTATGAATTTTGCTAATGTGCTTGACAGGCGAAATTTAATTGATAATAAAGTACCAGAAGAAGAAAAAAAAGGTCATCATATTCAGAGATAATTAAAATAAAATGAGTTCATTAAATTTTGTGCTTTATATTTGAGAGTAATATAATATACGATGGAATAAAATTGCACTGTGATAAGGTTAAATCATAAGTTTAAACATCACAGTAAAAAATAAGAGTTAACGGTCAAAACGAGTACAACTTTGAAACAAAATTAGTTATCGAAAGCTTTAAGTGAAGAGTACCACCTAACGTGACATTTACAAACTGATGCGGTCAATCCTAACGACGTGTTCAACTGGATCAACTTTATCGGGTTCGTTAGGACATTAACTTTACCGATTTAATCATTTTATTACATTTTAAGCAAAGCAAAAGTTATCAGGTTAATTCTACTGAACTTTTTCAATTAAACTCGTAGTAGATTTAAACCTTTTAAAACTTACATTAAATTAAATCCGTGTAAAACTCAATGTTAACTTTGCAAACCATCTTTGAAGTTTTAATTTCCTTTTGCATAAACATGAAAAATCACTGCTTTTGAAGAATTTTTTATTATTCAACAGTATACTTGTATATCTTTTATTTTTAAAGTTACTCGAAGCATAAAAGTAATATTTGCGCATTAAATAACAACCGATTTGTAACCCAGGGACCACTAGAGTCGATGATCGATCTTAAGGCTAGAAAAAGATGATTGAAGGGACCAAAGCAAATAAATAAAAACTGACGACCATTTTCTGTAATATGTATTAACTTACATGCTTTTATGATTCTTTCATCACAATTTATAAAGATTAATTATTAAATATTTAAAGCAAAGAAGTCTAAAGAATTCTTAATGTAAAATTTCCTTTCGAGAAATCTTCTTAAGAGCAGTAAAAGCTTTTGTCAACCATTTCGTAACACAAGGCTCGAGGTTCCAGTTGTAATTATGCCTGCAGCTACATTTAACTCTGTTTGTCTTTTTTCCATTAATGGTACGTTTAATTAACTTTATCAGTATGAGGGGTTCGTTCCACTTTTTTCGTAAAATGTGAAATCTTTGCCTCTGCAGGACCTAGGGAGTCACTATTATTATCTTTGCTTAATTGAAAGGGCCTGGAGCTAATGCCGTTTTAACCGAGATCTTTTCCTAATAATACTGCTAAAACAAGATACTAACTTAATAAAACATAGAATTCTTCGAAACACTGTAGCTTTAGGGCTTTCATCCAAATTTGCTTCTGTTACTACTGAGGATTTCTCAACCACGAAAACAGGAGATTGTGAGATAATGTAGGATTATTTGACATGTTTAAGATGCATAGCCTGTAATCCCTCTTTGAAATCGTAATCATATATGTTTTCAGGCCGTCGAAATGTGGCCTGGAGCATTACCGTTGATAGCGTTACTGGCAGCCCTGCTACATCCGGCAAGGTAAGTGTATTTGAATCTGAATTTTATATCTATAAGACATGTGCTGAATCCAGGAAGTAAATCTCACTTTTCCCTCCAAGAACTCTGAACCTTGTATTGCCAATAGGAAGTTTATCACAATTTCGTTTATTATTATTTGCTTGAAATTCAATTTCCGATCATCTTTCGGCGAAAGAAAATAGGAGTCAAAATAAACATTTTAGAAGCATGAATAGAATAATGTATTTCATGAACCCATCAGAGACAAGAGATAACTAAGTTGTCCGTTTATTTATTTATCAGCCTTTTTAAAATTGTATAAAATTTTAATTGTTGTGTTTACAAGGATGGGGAAAATTTAGATGTAATATATTGACGAAAATGGAAAATGTCAGGCAACATGCTTCCTCAAATGTAGCGAAACTGAGAACGGGAAACAAAGTAGTCCTTCTGCATGGGAAAAGAAATCCAATTTTCATGACTCCTGTTGCAGTTTACAAACTTCATAAAACTATTAAATAAGTTTAACTAGTAAACAAAATACACTTGTTTCCAAGCCGCTTTTATGAAACTTCGTTTCGCAAACACCATGAAAGGTTCACGGTTTGAACATGAATGTTTACTTTCTTTGAAAAATGTACGAGTATTTTCCTCTCAGAGATAAAGAGTAGACGACCTCTGGTAATTATTTTATTTCCACTGCATACAATCACATAGAATAGAGCATCTTGAATCAATCTTCAGTGATTTTTCAAGTCTGCGTGAAAAGCCAAGGCTTGGCGCCAATCGTTTCGTTTATTTCCCGTTCAACTTTTATAAAGCTGAATAACGAACTCTGGGACTACCGTATCAGCCAAGATTGTGGACCGTAGATCTTGAAAGTCTCAGGCATTCAAAACCTGCAGAGATGAAGTTTTAGAGATTTTTTTCACTAACAAGGAAAGTACGTGGTTGAAGCTTCGAGTTTCGTACCCAACTTTTACATTCCATTTCCTTATTCTCTCTTTTGTTAAATCGAGAAGTTGGAATCTGTAGAAAACTGATGATTGTATGTATTTATGGTTGAATAATCAATATTCGCGATGGAGAATAGCCGGCAAGTACTAAAAAATATTTTAAAAATGATAGCTAGACCAGATAGACCAGAAAAAATCAATTTCAGAAATTGTAAAACTAGGGATACTGTATCTAAAAATATCAATAAGTTGTGTGCTCCGCATGGCTCCACCTCAAAATCTAAATTGAAATGTAGATAAATAGTGACAGTTTCACGACTGAAAACTGCAGTCTCTACCAATATCTACCTGCGCCTACCTGCCCTCCGAAAGAATTGTTATCAGTGACATAAAAAACCCTTATTAAATAAATTATATGTAAATAAATAAAATATTTGTACCGAAAATCATCCACCATTTTGAGTCCGCCATTTAATTTTTTGAAATCTGATCCCGGATTCGCAATCAGCGACCTCCAAAACCCTTTTACAGTAATTTTAATGTGGATGAAGCTATTTTTAACAGAAGTCGTCCGCCATTTTAAGGCCGCCATTTTGTTTTTTTTTGGAAATCTGATTTCAGATCCGTGATCAGCAACCTCGAAAACCCCATGTATAGAATTTCATGAATTTTTTATAGAGACCTTCATGTTCTGACCAGCTTTTCTGAATTTCGCTCCAGTGTGCGGCGCTACAATCATTAACTCCGTCCAAAATGATTTCAAATATTAAAAATGAGATATCTCCGTCAGTGTATGCAATAATCTTACCAAAATTAGTAAACATGTAAACTATACCAAAGTACCAAATTTATGAAAATTTTGGCGATAAAAATTAAAAACTACAGAAATTATTGAAATTCGAAATAAAAAAAAAACGTTTTAAATAAAATGATTTATTAGCTACAATTATGGTCCGATGGTGATTAAACTTTGAGAAAATGTTCAGTTCACGACATCTGCACACTTTCTAAAAAGCAGTGAATGTATTATTTGCATCCTATTCTAAAATTGTCGTGTAAAAACTTTATTTTCTTAATATAGATTAAGGTACAGCTTACGCATTTCTACCAGTCAGTCTAGAACTTTTTTTTATAACAATATGGCATCAAACTTCAGAAAAATTTTGAAGTAATTTTTAATACATTGATTTACAATCGAATAATTTGATTTTTTATGAATTTTTAGTACTTTTTAAAATGCAGACCAACCAACACTAAAAACCAACTGATTGATTTTGTGCAAACTGTGCAAAAAAAACTACGGGTATATAGGCTGATTTTGAAGGAGAACTTGATGTTAAAACATTCAAAAAAGTTAGGTCGATTTTTATTTAAAAATTATCGATTTTAAATATGGAAAAATGATACATAAAATGTATAAAAATAAATGAAATCTCACCAAAAACACTTAGCCAAGTCAGTACTTAATAATTGAATATGATTTTTTCATAATGCTTAAAAGTAATTAAATTTGTGAAATAGAAAAAAGGGCCAAGTAAAAGTACATGATACTATCATTAAATAAAATCTTGCTTAAGTTATAAAAATTAAATTTTAAGTAATCTTTTTTACTGTAACCACTTCTAATTTTTTATTATTAAAAAATTTTATTAAAATAAATATTTACGTACTCTTAGCGGAATTATATTTTTAAAAGGAATACTTAGAACGTTTTTATGTAGTAAATAAATAAATTTAATTACGTTTAAACATTATGAAAAATTAATATTCAATTAATAAGTAGGTGCTGACTTGGCGGTGTTTTTGCACACGAAGTGTTTTTCGTGAGATTATATCTATAATATATGTATTTTCTAAAAGCAAAAAAGAATACTTAAAATTGTTACACCTTAACCCCTTCGCAGTGTAGCTAATATTAACTTTTCGCGACACCAATGTGTGAAAAAAAGTCTTCGGATTCAGTAAATGATTTAATTATTTACGTTTTTGGGGTCACTGAATACAAATATCAAAATTCAAAATACCAGAGCCAATATGGCTGATCAAACTGAAAAATCCCAAAAATGCTTGGCTTTGAATGAAACTTAGTATCTTAAGATACAAAGTTTTTGACGTCGCTGAATCTGTATCTGAACACAGATTTTCAAAATTTAAAGTGGCGGATTAAAAATTAAGAAATGCTTGGATTGTTATAGAAATTGGTATCTTACGGTTTCTGATAGGATCACTGAACCTAAATCTGATAACAGAATTTAAAAATTCAAAATGGCTGATCCAATATGGCGGACCAAAATGCAAAATTCCAAAAAATTCTTGGATTTGTATGAAACTTAGTATCTTAAAGTTTCTGAGGTCACTAAATGCGAATCCGATATCAGATTTTAAAAGTTCAAAATAGCGAATCTAATATAACGATTCAAAAATTAAAAAATTATTGAATTTTTATAAAAGTGGGTATGTTAAAGTTTTTGGGGGTGCTGAATTCAGATTTGAAAACAGAATTTCGAAATTAAAAATTACTAACATGGCGGATCTAAAGTTTGAATTTAGTGTCTCCAAAGACTTTAAAATACCTGTTTTTATAAAAATCTAACCATTTAAAAATGTTTGGTACGCCCTGTCTCATTTTTAATTTTGAAAATCTGTTATCAGATTTCAATTCACCAATTTCAAAAACCGTAGGATACCAATTTTTTAAAAAAATCCAACGATTTTAAAATTTTTATCTGCAATTTTGAATTTTTAAAATCTGAGGTCAGATTCGGATTTAGCGACTTCAGAAATTTTAAGATACTAAGTTTCATACAAATCTAAGAATTTTTTGGAACTTTGCATTTTGATCCGCCATTTTGAAATTTGAAATTCTGTTATCAGATTTGAATTTAGCGACCCCAAATACCGCAAGGTACGAATTTTTATAAAAATCCAACCATTTGCAAATTTTCGTCCATTTTCAAATCCGTTATTTTGAATTTTGAAATTCTGTTATCAGATTTGGATTCAGCGCCGTCAAAAACCTTGAGAAACTAAGTTTCATAAAAATCGGAATAGCGTAAAGCTTTCATTTTTTTGAGTGGACATTTGGATTAAATTCAGTAAAATTGTTTGGATTTAAGCAAAATTGATTTGATTTTAAGTAAAATTTGCCTGAATTTAAGACTGAATTCTGAAATTCAGGTAACGTAAATTTAGATCAATAATGCTTAAATTAAGACAAATTTTACTGAATTTAATCCAAACCATCTTAAGGTGTAACAGTTTTAGGTATTTTTTTTGCTGTGAAGCCAGAAATTTTGTTTGCCTCAATTTTCTTTTCAGTTTTGAATCTCTGAATAAACTTTTAATATGAGAAAAGATTAAAGGAAGAAATTATAAATTTTGATTATACAGAGTCAGTGACTCGAATGAGGTTGGTGTTCTGATATGCCTGAATCCGTGACACCTGGTACCAGGTTGACACCCTGAATAGCTTGGACTCTCATCTAACCTAAAGCGGACTGTCGATCCAGCGAAAGGGAAGTTTCTCATCAGAGATCAGCCTCAGGCTGCAGACTGGTTTAAATATTTCACCCGGGACATCATCTGTGGTACCCGAGTCCGTACTATAGAATTCGGACAATTTATTCCCCGACTCAAGCGTCAACATAATTTCAAAACACCTTCTAATTAATCGTCATATAGTACAGTAATTATTTTTCGATCTTTGATTTCTAAACTTGAAATCAGAAAGCGATGTAAAATGATATTAAAATTAATTACAAGCTGTTACTTTCGTTAGACTATGAGTTAAAATAATTCTTGTAATTGAAATTTAGATTTTAAAATATAGCAGTAACTTTACTTAAGCTTGAAATTTAATCTCACAAGATTGGCTCGGCAGGTATAATAAAACATAGTCCATCTGATCAAACTTTCTTTTCTGAAATAAAAAGAATACACCTATTGGTGCACTTTATTCGCGTAGGGCGATCCATCGCGGAAAAGAACAACTCATAAAGTTTCTTACTTTTCTAGTTTCCAACGTTACTTCAAATCATGTTAGAAGCCTCGAAGAAAAATGAAATATCTTATGAGCTTTTTAAAATGAGAAATGTACAAACAGAGAGCAACATTGGAGATTAAAAATAAATACTTTATTAATTCAAAAGAAACTTTATGCATACGTTTCTGAAAATAATTTATCGTCCTTGTTTTATAAAGCAGAAACTTCATAAAATCAGAATTTATGGAGAGAGTATCTTCCTTATGAAATCGGAAATGTATAGGTTAAGGCGAAATCATTCAGTCGTCAGAGCAGTAAGGATTAAATCAGAAAAGTGGAATTAAAACTTCCTATGAGGACAGTACGACTTCAACGACGAAACTTGCAAAGTTCGGGGCTTCTCTGAGAAATCTTACGTGATTTTCCACACTTTACACCGAACAAGTTAAGGGTGTCACTCTTGACTCTGAATACATCTTTCATTACACACCTTTGCTAGTTCAGATCATATTCAAGTACTTTTATACCTATATAGAGAGAAGCTGTACAGTTCTTTAAAAAAGGCACCACGAGAATTCTGGAGTCCCTCGAGATCTGATTATGGAAATAGTATCACTCAAAATAAATATTATTTATTTGCTATCGCATTCCAAAAATATACGAAGAGGGGATAAAAATCCATTGCAATTAATTTATAAATTAATGGATATTTATATCATCCACAGTATGGATGATTTATATACTTTTTTAATTATCAAACGTAAACATTTTTCGGAAATTAAATGTTTAATTATCTCCACTGAACTTTAGTATTTTTAACCCTCTATAGAAAAAGTTTGTTGTGGTTAATAGGTATTTTCACGCCATGCAGTAAAAAAAAGTTCTAAAAAAAACCAGTAATTCGTTCTGTTTTAGTGCCAAGTTTGTTTTTTCGAAAGGGCCAGTGCAAAAGTAGTAAAGAGGCTTTTAGTGATAGCCTCTAAATTACACGTGCCTACGGAAAACGGGAGTAATATAATTAAGCTTTGAAAGTGAAACAAACCGTCTGCAATTAAACACAAAGAATGTGCTTTAGCTCATAATTAAATTCTGTTGCGTCCGATGCTTTCTGCTTCAGAATTTAATTGCAGGCTTGACTATGCAGTCTAATTAGAAGACGTTTCATTCGGTTTATCATACAAATAATTTCATTTATCGAGACATGACACGTGATGCTCTCGAAGCTGATTGTCAACAGCAAAAAAAATTCACTTATCAATGTAGAAACTAAACTAAAATATTTATATTGATGTTAAGGTTTAGGCCAGATGAATTATAATTAATGAAAGATGTTAAATGGTTTTTGTCTAGTAGGTCTAGTTTATTAGTTGGTAAAATAATACAGTTTCGCCCGTCGACGCCGGACCTCATCAGTTACATCTGTTGATGATTATTTATAAATAACAATATTGTATAATTTTATAATGTTGGATGTTAATTTTGGATTTACTGAGAATTATATAATTTATAATATATTATAATATTATTAATTATAAAATAAGTTTCTTACCTTAAAATTAGATAGAAAATTGACATGTCGCAGTATATGTGGAATAAGTATTCATAGTTATAATATTTGAGATGATAAAAAATATCATCTTAAATGTTATTATTATTATTCTTATCATCTCAAATATTAAAACTATGAATACTTATTTCACATATACTGCGACATGTCAATTTTCCATTTAATTTTAAGGTAAGAAACTTATTTTATAATTAATAATATACATATAAATTATATAATATTGTTCTTTATAAATAGACATCAACTGATAAGGTCCGGCGACGACGGACGTAACTATATTATTTTACCAACTAATAAACCAGGCCTAGTAGACAAAAACCATTTAACATTTTTCATTGAACGAAAATATATTCAATAAAAAGATAGCTTTAATACAAATAAATTTAAAAAAAGCTAATTCAGATTTTTACTAGCTTGTTCTCCCTTACTGTTAATCATCTCATGTTACTGCCAAAAGTGATCAATGAAATCCTCCCACACAATGTAATCAATAATAATTTAATCTAAAAAATCAATAATCATCTTTGAGAGATACTGATATTCTCGTTACATCAGAATTCTCAGAATAGCTTATTCAGGATGTCCACTCAACTATAAATGAGGATATACGTATATATCTTTGAAGTATCCCAATATTATCGAATATTAAGGTGCATTATTCTCTTTGGAATGTGCATTTTACAGAAAAAATAAACCCATAACAGTCGAAATGCTTTAGCAGAGTTTACGTTTTCAAATTTGCAGTTCACCAGAAGAGGTATAAACGACGTTAATGAAAGCTTATATTGACAACAAAAGGTTTTAATGATTCTAGGGTCTGAAAAAGCATAGCAAAATAAAGGTCAATAAAAGATGAACAAAACAATAAAAATAATAAAAAAACAATAAATAAATGAATAAAATAAAAGAAAAAAGAAGAAGAAAACATTGTTCTAGCTTTGATTCAATTTTAGAAAAATAATTTTAATTTGTACACGTTCGTTTCTATTCGAGTTCTCTATAAAAAAAAATTCTTATTTTAATCCATTGATTCAAGATCCCTTTCCGTGATGTGTCCATATTTTATACAGAAGTAAAATTGCAATGTTATATTTAGAGTATATGAGAACAGAAACACTGTAGAAGCCACTAATAGCATTCCAATTTTTACGAGCACAAATTGCATATATTACTCCTTACAGCTCTGGAATAATGGATAGCACTACTGCCTAGCAATTTTAGCAAATTAACTTCCTTCCGTGGAAGTGCAAGAGGTGAAATGGCGCCATAATTCTGCTTGCAACTATTGATCCGGCTGTCCTCTGTTCGTCTTTAAAATAATCGATCACACAGAAAATAGTTTAGCCTATACATGGGGCATTATTTCTCAAGTGTACCCACCCCAAAAAATGGACTTCTCCGATCGGGCTCAAATTTCCAAAAAGTTGAGTCCTATTAGCTGGCACTTCAAAAAAGAAAGATTGATCAGTTTGGACAAAAAAACGCCGAGATAGAGGGGGTGAAATTTTTGTACTTTGCGCAAAAAGCCTCTATTTCGGATATAAATATCTATTTATGTATCGCATATAAAAAATTTTGATCCTAACGTTTTCGATAGATTTTTTTCCAATTTTTCGAATAAAATAAAAAAATTTTTAAAATTAAAAATTTAGCTATCATTTTTGAAAATCAAAAATATTTTTCCCTTTTTTTGTAAATTCGACCCTTTTTTTTCTTTTTTTTTTACTAAAAATAAAGATTGCTTACTTTCAGATCCTTCAATAGCAAAACGTCGTTTTTTGTTGTTTTTGAAAAATTGAATTTTAAGTAAACTGGTAAATTCAAAAAAATTTCCTATGCGCGAAAAAAATTCGGAAAATTTTTTGCATGTACAGTTTTTAATAAGAAACAATATTCTAAAAACAGAAATTAAAAAAAAATTTTTTTGATTTTAGAATTTTTTGAAAATTTGCAAAAATGAAATTTCTTAAATTTCATTAATTGCGCATTTTTAATGTACAAATAACATTTATACTTATTATATTATGTAGCATTACATGGAAATTCTAAATTAAAATGCGCAACTCACAAAATTAAAAAAATTTCATTTTTGAAAACTTTAAAAAAATTCTAAAATAAACAAAAATTTTTTTTTGAATTTCCGTTTTTAGAATATTGTTTCTCATCAAAAATTATACATGCAAAATATTTTCCGAATTTTTTTCGCAATTAGGAAAATTTTTTTGAATTTGCCAGGTTACTTAAAATTCAATTTTTCAAAAACAACAAAAACCGACATTTCGCTATTCAAGGATCTGAAAGTAAACATCTCAAGCTTTATTTTTAGTTAAACAAAAAAGAAAGAAAGGGACGAACTTAAAAAAAAGTCAAAAATATTTTTGATTTTCAAAAATGTTCGCAAAATTTTAAATTAAAAAATTTTTTTTTTATTTCATTTGCAAGATTGGGAAAAGATCTATCGAAAACGTTTGAGTTCACATTTTTTATTTGTCATACATAAAAAGATATTTATATCCGAAATAGAGTCTCTTTGCGCAAAGTACAAAAATTTCACCCCTTCTACCTCGGCGAGTTTTTGACCAAACTGATCAATCTTTCTTTTTTGAAGTGCCAGCTAATAGGACTCAACTTTTTGTTTTGAGCCCGATCAGAGAAATTCACTTTTTAGGATGGGTACACTTGAGAAATAATGCCCCATATATATAGCTAACTGATTTTTCTGCTATATCTCACTGCTGCCCTCTTCGTACTACATAGCTGGGCGGATAATGTCGGGTAATATCCTTGCTATGCGGGTAACAGTTTTGCTATGCACTGTTTTTCCTTCATCGTCGGTAAGTTACAAATAAAAAAATTCTTATTGATTGATAATTTATCGACATTACGATTTTTATAAATTATAGAAAAAATTGCAATATTAATGATTTCAAGTTTTTTTAAAACTAACTTTAAATTTATAAATAGTAAAGGTTCATGTGCAGAAATTATAATTAAATTATTTTAATAAATTTGTGAATATGATTTACTTCCTCATTGAAATTTTATTTTATTAATGACGGACAATAGTTATGGCATAGGTCAGACTTCAAAATAAAACTCGCTTCAGTTAACGTATAAACAAATGTTTGTATTCAGCCTGGTCACAATAATTTAGTACTCTATTTTAAGGTTTGAAGCACGCGAAACAGTTTCGTCGTATTCGCACATTTGTATTAAAATAAATTAAAAACAGAAGGTTAGGTACTAAAATTACCTGGACAAAAGTATTGGCACAGGAACTTTAAAAGTATTCAATATTTTTTTGCTGAACCCTTTCTTCTTATAACTTCACTAAGGCGATTTGGCATTGATGAAACTAATTTTTCAGTAGCATCAGCGCTAATTTTATTCCATTCTTCTGCGAGTACTTCCTTTAACTGCTGTTTGCTAGTAATGTGGTGTTTTTGTATGCGTATGTCGAGCTCGTCCTAAAGATTTACTGTCGGATTTAAATCAGGTGATTGTGGCGGAGTGTCCAGAAGATGCGCGATGCTAATTGCAATCCACTGACGTACAATATAAGCTGTATGTTTGGGGTCGTTATCCTGTTGAAAATAAAACTTATTCCCTAGCCCTAACTTTTCGGCACGTTGTTTAAGGTTTTCTTTCAAAATATTCAAATAATACAGTTTATCCATGATCCCTTTAATACATAAATACTAATGATCCAACCCCAGCAGCAGACATACAACCCCAAACCTCCACCCCCGTGGTTCACCGTACTTTGTAAATTTTCTTCATCCAATTCTGTCTTAGGCTTTCGCCACGTTAGAATTCGGTCATCAGATTTAAAAATATTAAATTTATTTGTAATTAAATTAAATTAAATTTAATTAATTAATTTTAATTAATTAATTAATATAATATTATTAATTAATATTTAATATTCATTTAATTAATTTTTTAATTAATTTATTTTATTTAATTAATTTGTATTTATTTATGTTAGTGGCGACTGGATTAACAAGGAAAGGTAGAGCCGAAGACGCACGAGCCAGTGAAGCTCACGTAGCACGTAG
>JBAGKK010000250.1:1903670-1934723 GCA_037177015.1 Euceroptres primus
TTTGCATGTTTCTTTATTGTGATTTGATAATAATAAAAATAAAAAAGACGAAAGAAATAATAAAATAAATAAATAAATCAATAAAATAAATAAATAAAGTAAATAAAAAAAGAGAAGGAAAGGGATTTGGTTGGTTGCCTTCTCATTCTTCTTTCCTCTTTTTTATTTTTGTATGATCCTTTTGGAGAATCTTTTTTTTGAATTATAATAGGAGCATTTTATGGCGGTTGTCCAAATTTGGTCGTTGGATTCTTGGTTTTATTTTCAGAAGTTCTATACATTATCTTACAATATTATTGTATCACTAGAATTTAAAAAAATTTACTGGCAAAAAAACTAAAAAATCAAAAAATGTTCTCAGAGTAAAATTTTGTTTAGAAGTACTTATAATCATTTTATCAAATTATATATAATAAATACCACCCTTTGCTTAAAAAATTTTAGAGTCTCTAAAAAATTTATAGTCTTCTATTACTTTCAAATCTGAGATAAAAATTATAGAAACTTTCGAATTTTTCGACTTTAGTTTTTGAAATATCAAGAAATTGACTAAACAACTTATATCGTTTGCATTAGAAAAAGATGTATTTCATAAAACTTTACGTATGGATTTTTTTTCATCAATATAATCAAAATTGAAAAAAAATTCACATTTGAAACGATGTTTGAGAAAATTTCAAAATTAAAAAAAAATATTTATCCTTATCTGATCCGACTGTAAACTTAATAAATTATGGGCATCATTTGGAACTACAATTTCACCAAATTTCGTGACCCTAGTTCAAATGATTTTTGAGTTATTATGGAAAAAGTAATTATGACATACACACACACGGACATTTTTTAAAAACCTCATTTTCGGACGCCTGAGGTCGAATTATGTTGAGAAATGTCGAAAAATTGAAATCGAACATTTTCATTGATACAAAGCTTCCTCTATGAGGAAGCAATAATAATAAACCGCGAAAGAACACTTAAAGGGGAAATCATTTTCGCAAACGTTTCACAGAATGGAAAGAAAAGAGAGTCGTTTTTCAGAGGGCAACCGACAGCCTTCTATAAAAGGAAGGAAAGTTCTTTCTTGTCGATGTCGAGTGAGGATGAGGGCATCTTGAGGTCCCCCAAGGTCGATGACGGTGGCTTGTAGTTAAGAACTCCTGCGAATTATCGATTAATCTTACTAGCTGTCGATCGATCGAAAATAAATCACGGTTCTTTTACAAGCTTGTTGCAGACTCGATCTTAATTGTACAACCTCCTTAGAAATTGACTTCAAATGTCTCGAAAGAATTACTTTATAAATAGAAACCTTTTTACATAAATTTTCTAAAAAATATACCGAAACCCTTGAAAAAAGTTTATATTTAGTAAAGTTTACCTTCAGTAAAGGTAAAAGGTAAAATTTGTTGACTGTGTATTATCAGAGAAAATGCCTGCACTAGTCCCGAGGCAATTAATTCTGTAATATTATAAGCTTGTAATACTATATCAAAGTTAATGAAATCTCATTTCGTCAATTGAAGCTACACTGATCATCAGTATCACGTTTCATTTCAATTACACGACCAAGCGAGGATGTTTGAATATACTACTAATTTTTTTCTTCGTAAACGAGTAAACTAACTTTCATGATCAAATTATAAAGGAATTAGTCATGTACGAGATTGAAGTTTAAACGTTGATAGAAAAGCAAGTTTCAGTATGGAATTGAATTTAGAGCAGAATTTAAACTCAACTTATGAGACAGAGTATGTTGGCACAGACTAATGGAAGTGCTATTACAAACTTCACTCGGCGGAAGTTGCTTCCTTTGTCTTTCACAATAAATAGATCATATCACAAAATAGATTCTACATCGCAATATTTGTGTTTGAAAATGTAATATTACATGAAAATGCTAATATCACATAACAATGTACTCCATAATCCTCCCAGTAAAATTACAGTTATACTTACGAACAAGAATTTATGAATCTCCCTTTAATAAATAAAGATGTTTTATGTACCATCAATTTTATTTTATGAGCTGGTACTATTAACTGCATAAAGCATGTTTTTTATTTAATCACAACATTTTCACATCAGTGATAATCACAACATTTCATCAAGTTTTCTTGCTAAGTAACAGTAGAAGTAGAATTAAGAAAAATTTTCTTTGTTTATAAAAATGTCTATAATTTGTTATTGCAGATGTTCGCAGGGAAAGGTAAACTTCCGAGAGAAGGAGAAGCAAGTGTTGGACAACATCTTGGGACCGGGAAGGTACGACGCTCGTATCCGTCCGAGCGGCATAAATGGAACAGGTGAAATAACTTAGCTTTTTGTATTTATCAGCTTTTCATCATTACCACAGGTACCAAGCTCAATGCCAAAAACGATAAACAACTCGTTCCCTCGAGTTTCTGAACATGCTACATGTGTTTATTCACAATATGGTTGTTTTCAGATTTTGTGATGTATCTACATATTTATTTGAAACATACAGAGTAAATACACTCGATACTCTACCCTTAAAAAATCCACGATATATTTACATATGAATACGATATAAATACATATTCTTCTAAATTATTATTGTAGGGTGCAATTTTAATTCAATTATAATTTGTTGTTTGTGTATAATTTATTCAATTATAATTTGTGTTCAGGTTTTATATCAGTTTCCTTTATTAATGAGTTTTTCAAAGTTTCGCCGGTGAATGAAATATTACTCGGCATCAAAGTGCTAATAAAACTGCGTGACGAGCTGATCGGAAAACACTGTCAATAAGCGACAAAAAAAACTTCATTTATCACGTACCCTTGCTCACACCCGCTTCATTAGTAATCAGGTTCTGGAAAATTGGTTTAAATATTATACACCACCCAGACACAAAAGTTCAGCTGCGAATTGCTGACTTGTAGAAAATTAATATTTTAAAATTAATTTTGTCTCTTCAAAATAATAATTGCAAAATTTATTCTAAGTAAATTAAAAAAGTATTGAAAATAGTATTAGTATTGAAAGCAGTTTATATTCTGAACACATAATATATTGAAACACCCTTTACAGTCTCTTGAATTTTCGTAGTTAATTGAATTTTTATGTAAATAACTGTATGTTTTTTGAATCCAGTTTTTTAAAAAGAATGATTAACAAAACGTGTGGCATTATGTTTCATTGAACCGACGTGGTTCGTATTAATTTTCTGATTATCGTTGGGTGTTTAAAGTACCCTTGGGAAAGTGCTGAGTTTCCTTAGATCCGTTTTTTATTTCTCGGTCTAGTTCACTTTTTTTCTTGCGGAGACGAGAGCGGAAGAAGTGATGTGGGTTGCCATTAGCAAATTGAGTATGGATCGAATAGAAACAGGGTGGAAACAGTAAACTTACTTTTACAATATTTATATACTCCTCGTAATGAAACCTCTTTTTGAAATCCGATATTTCAAAAGAAATTTTCAATAAACTGTTTTGAATTGATACGTTGCCATGTCAACAGTAAATTGTTTCAGAAATCCTTTAAAATGTTTTTGAAAGCATTTTGGAGAACCATTTGATACAGGGAAAAAATAATCGCCCAGCCAGAACGATTTAATTGCCGTAAACCTTCGGGACCATTTCCTCTTTGTTTTCCGATCAGTAAAAGATGATAAATGATGCGGGGAGTGAAAGAGTAATTTTGTTCCCACTGTATCGGGAATTATTTCGCACACGTTTATTGCATTTGAACCCTCGCTTAATGGAAAAGGAAGGGACTCCATGATTAGAATCGTAATTGACAATTATGTACATCAATTCTCACCACTGTTTGAGAAATCTAGATGTCGTAGAAAATCAATTCGTGATTCACTTTACTTTCTGTTAAAGAAAATTTCCGGAGAACGGTCATTCTAAAGAAAGCACAAAAAAACTATTCTTTTGTAAAGAAATTTTCTGAATCTAAATTATTCAGCTTTTCTAATTGACGTATTTATAGAGACTGTGAAACGACATACGTCTGATTGGAGGGGTTGCTATAATTTACGATTTCGTACTTAGTGATTTGCGAAGTTGAAATTATGCGAGCAGAGTTGAGCGAGTAACCCTCCGTGTCCTGTAGTCAATGTCGCAATAGTGTGTTCGCTCGTGTAATGCATTTATGCGCATATAATGTGCCTACCTCTACGCCTCTGCTCGAGTTGAAACTCCCCCTTTGCGTCACCATCAACACCCATGTCGTAGACTAGCCTTCATACATACAAAATCATAGGGCACATTATACCAGCTTGTGCATATTATTAAGGTAACGGGCCAAACCTGCACATGAAGGCCAAACATTCTGGTGTAGACAGTCATGTCCTGTATCACATCCTTCTGCGTTAACTTTAAGCCTGCGAAATATATTTTCTGACTTCAGAGCCATATTTTTTACTAACCCATGCTCAACTTTTCAACCTCTGAGCCAGAAGCTGTTACATGTGCGAAACAGAAACCCAGTATAGATGCCCATTTCCACTTCAATATCCGCTCTCGTCGCATGCCCAAGAGACATATGCAAATCTATATACCGAAAAAAAAAACTAGTAAAATTAACTGGTTCAATGGCTGGCTTGGGGGATTACTAGTTTTTCTGGTTAAATTAACTAAAAATCTAGTTGATTTAACTATACGGAAAAAATAAATTTCATATCTCGTCGAATTTTTTGGTTAAACTAACTAAATATTTCGACACCCTATCGAATTTTTTGGTTAAACTAACACAAAAATTCGATGCCTTATCTAATTTTTTGGTTAAACTAACAAAAAAATTCGATGCCTTATCGAATTTTTTGGTTAAGCTAACAAAAAAATTCGATGCCTTATCGAATTTTTTGGTTAAGCTAACAAAAAAATTCGATGTCTTATCCTATTTTTTGGCTAAACTAACCAAAAAATTCGATAAAGTATCGAATTTTTTTCCCTTGTAACTTTTAGTTGATTTAAATAAAATCTATAGTTGACTATAGTTTTTAGTTAATTTTACTAGAATTAACTAGAAATCCCACTTTTTTTCGGTGTATGTTCGGGTGGTCCAAATTTTTTTTGGTTGAACTTTCATGGTCTCACCCCCAGATATATTCGAATCCTAAAAAAAGTAAACAGTTTTTTTACTTTGAAATCAGTTGATATTTAGACGTTGCTTAAAGCCTATAAAGTTTTACGTATATTTCCCATGGGAAAAAGGCGTTTTTGTAAATTTGCGATAGAATCGTTAATATCATATGTATCTTACATTTGCTTACACGCTTGTTTTGAGAATTAATCGCTGAATACGCATCAATAATTACTTTTTGAATCCAACCTCCATAAACCACTTTTAAAGGGTTCCAGAAAAACCCCATGAGTGCAAAAATGATATATCGCGTATTTTTGGCGTTTAATCTTATTTTTTGTAGTTTTTTCACAAATTGTTTTTAATACGTAAGAAATTACTTTTTAAACTTGTTTTTGTTTTAAAAATTGTTTAAACAATTTATTATTGTTTATAACTATCTTTTCTTAGAATAATGCTAGAAAATTGCGTTTTTTTCTACATTCTTCAACTTCTCTTCGACTCTCTAGTTATAATAAAATAACAATTACTTAAGATTAACAAGAATAATTGTTAAAACAATTAAAAGTTGTTTATAATGATCTTTTCTTACAATAAATCTCGAAAATTGCAGTTTTTCTACATTTCCCAACTCTTCGACTCTCTAGTTATAATTATTTAAAATTAACAAAAGTAATTGTTTAAACCATTAACTGTTGTTCTTAACGATCTTCTCTTAGAATAAAGCTAGAAAAATGCGATTTTTTCTACATTCTTCAACTTATCTTCGACTCTAGTCATAATGAGATAATAATTAATTAAAATGAACAAAAACAATTTTTTAAACAATTGATTATTGTTTATAACAATCTATTTTTCAAATGAAGATTGAAAATTGCGGTTTTTTAACATTCTTCATCTTTTCTTCGATTCTTTAGTTATCAACAACTAATAACAAACAAACATCAACAAAAATCATTTTTTAAACTGTATATTATCTACTATTATACTTTTTTGAGAATTAAACCAGGAACTTGCGGTTTTTTCTAAAATTTCTAACTTTTCTTCGGCTTTTTAATTATGAACAAATAATAAATAAACACCAACAAGGATCATTATTTAAAAAGCATTCCATTATTTTTTCTGAATTACGTATTCTTATTATTTAAAAAATGATTCTTTGGGTGTTTAATAATTTGATTGTTCATTACTAAAGCAGATTAAAGAGTCGAAGAAAAGAACAAAAAAATTTGAACAAAGTCGAACAAAAGAATGTTGAAAAAACCGCAATTTCCTAGCTTTATTCTAAGAGAAGATCGTTATAAACAACAATTAATTGTTTAAACAATTAATTTTGTTAATTTTCAGTAAATATTATCTCATTATAACTAGAAAGTTGAAGCATGTAGAGAAAAACGTGATTTTCTAGCTTTATTCTAATAAAAGATAGTTATAGACAATAATAAATTGTTTAAACAATTTTGAAAACATCAAAATATGTTTAGAAAGTAATATCTTACACTAAAAAAAATGGTTTAGCTGTCCCAGCTAGACGTTTAGCTGTATTTCGTCTTCTAAGAAAATATAGCTGTGTTATCTAAATTTCTAGCTGAGTTACCTAAATATCTAGCTGTTTTAGCTAAATATTTAGGCAACACAGCTAGAAATTTAGGTAACACAGCTATATTTGCTTAGAAGACGAAATCCAGCTAAACGTCTAGCTGGGACAGCTAAACAATTTTTTTCAGTGTACGTATTAAAAACAATTTGTTAAAAAAAACTGCAAAAAATTAGATTAAACGCCAAAAATACGCAATATCTTATTTTTGTACTTATGGGGTTTTTCTGGGATCCTAAAAAAGTGGTTTATGGGGGTTGGTTTCAAAAAGTAATTATTGATTCGTATTCAGCGATTAATTTTCAAGAAAAGCGTGTAAGCAAATGTAAGATGCATACATAATATTAACGATTCTATCGCAAATTTACAAAAAAGTATTTTTTTCTCATGAAAAAAACACGTAAAACTTTATGGGTTTTGAGCAACCGCTAAATATCAATTGATTTCAGAATAAAAAAATACGTGTTTACTTTTTTTGGGATTCAAACAAATCGGGTGGGAGAGGGGGTGAGAGCATGAAAATTCAAACAAAAAATTTTGCAATGCATTTTCGGACCACCTTAATGTTCATATATTATTTCATTTTGTTTTCGATTCTAAAAAAGAGATATAATTTCAAAAAATTCTTTGCAGATATTTAAATTATTCACAAGTGTGGGTCGATAACAATTTTTAGTTTACATTTGGATGTCCCAACAAATGTTTTCTTTCCTTCTACAATTTAACGACACAGTAAATTGTACATAGTTTTAAAAATATTGTTTGCAATAGAAAAATTATTCCCAGTAAAGTGGAAAGTATTCCCCAAAATTCAAATATTTAAAAAAATTCTTTAATGTTGAATCTGTCCCTTAAATCTCAAATTTATTTCAAAATTAAAGATTTAAATTCTCCAAAGACCACCTTAACCCTTTGATGCATAGTGTACCATATATGATACACCTCGGTTTTTTTAGTTTTTTGTGTATAACTAAGTTATTTTTGGCACTATCAGATTGAAAAAATATTTTCTTACTTCCTCAGAAAATTTGCGATTTTATATGCTGGTTTTCAGATAAAAAATCCTTACTAATTTCGAGAAAAAAATTTGAAAAGGTCGAAAAATTTCGATTTTCTGATATTGATTTATTTGCTTCCGCAGATCATAAAGTAGTCATTAAACGCAGGAAAAATTGTTTCCCCACATAGAAGAAATATGTGCCTAAAAGGGTTAAATGTGTTTTATATTCTGAAAGAATAAAATTGAGAGTACTTTGAACCTATTACGAAAAATCACTAGTAATAGTCATGAACGATTTCAGACTATATAGGAAAGAAAAATATTTTAAAAAAGAGTAAACAAAATTGGCTTTAAATAAATTAGTTCATTCAAATTTTTAAAAAAATTTTACTTTATCAATGGAGAAAAGGTGAAAAGGTGACAAATTTCCGAAATACGTGAGGAAATTAAAAATAGGTGACGAGCTGTGATGACTGAAATTTTTAAACTTCAACTTGTTCCTGACAACCGAAAATATCGTTTTCAAAATCTACCAAAAATCAAGAAATTCGTATCTAGAAAAAGATTTTTCTCGGCCCACCTTATCAAACACTTTTCAAGCTAAAAGAAAAAATTAGTTCCTTAAAAACTCTTTTTACTTTAACAGCCAAGTATCTCAATTGAGTAAAAAGGAAGATTTGAATAATTCGTGCACATGTTTGAGGAAACGATAGTAAAAATCGAGGTTAAAAGAGGGAGTCATGGTAATGAAAGAAAAATATTATTGCGTGTTAGAGTGCAGTAGAGTTGGTTATTTTATTTGACGATTCCTGTAAGCCAATTGGTGTTTCCCAGAATGTATTTGAAAGTTTTCCATAAAGAAGCACTTTATTCTTTTTGAGAGGTGGAAGAAGCGTGGTCAAGATAAGAGCTTAGGCGAAAAGAACATCAAACACTCTTAGAAAATTGCAGGGCTGAAGCTCGAGGGAAGTTCAGGTAAGGCTGGCTTGCCTTATCTGTGTATCAATGTAATCAAGGTACCTTACCGCTTGAGACCTTTCGCGTTGGCGATTATAACTTCATCTTCCACCGAACCTCCCTTCGTCCTGCTCAAATTGATTATAAAAAGGTTATTCTCCGTTAATTGTCTGATTTGATGAATCTCTCGGAAATGGAGTGCCTCGCACCGATAAGTCTATCAGATCGACATCTTCCAAGATTCGGAATTATCTACAAGTTTACTCGTCTCCCTAACCCGTTATAATCATCCTATCCGACAACGCACATGAGCATTTCCAATTAAGAGATAAGAGCTTAATTAACAGATTAAGAGCTTGAATCTTGAATAATTATAGAAATATATCAACAACTTGCATTAGAAACATTTTACCTTATTATTTTCAGCTATTAGATAGTACCTATTCTAATTTCCTTTGTTATTTGTCAATACTTAGAAACCCTTTTTCCAAAGATCATCAAAGCTAGAGA
Source organism: Euceroptres primus (assembly GCA_037177015.1). Lineage (NCBI taxonomy): Eukaryota > Metazoa > Arthropoda > Insecta > Hymenoptera > Figitidae > Euceroptres > Euceroptres primus. The sequence continues at coordinate 1,912,788 of JBAGKK010000250.1, forward strand.
TAAATATCCTGACCCGTAAACACGGGAATGTAATTTATGAACGGTCAGCTTTGATTGATGCAGCAAAAAACGTTGCAGTCTTGTAACAGACAAAAGAATCTCTGTATAATCTATCAAAGCTTCTATTGTGCCAACAAATCGTATCTGCCCTGGTTTCCTTTTATACACATTTTTATTAATAACATAGTTTATTATATTAGAAAAAATTCTCTCATATTTCAATTAGGAATTCAGGATGATTTTGGTACGATTCTGTAAAAGAAAAAAAATTTGTAATTATTTCAATATTGTCAGACAGTATTATTTATAATACATTTTGAGAAGAGTATTGTATTTTCAATCTTTGTATTAGAAGTTGGTTAAATTTTGTTCAACTTAGTTTTGTAAGACAGCAAATCTGTTGTAGGTGATTTTATATTTAAAGTTTTCAAGAAAGAAATTAGCTTTCTTTCATAGTAATTTTATTTTACTTTAATTTTATTTTAATATTAATCAATGCTTAAAAATATTCATTGAAACAGGAAAGTTTTATTTATTTCCACTCTCTATTGAAAAAAATAGATTTATCAATTTTTACTTTTGTTACACTTACAGATATTAATAATTAAAAAACAATCAGTATTCAATAAATTTTTACTTCCTTATTTTAATAATACTATGCTATAAAAATAATCTTTCTGTAGCGCTATATTTTTTGCTTCTTCTATTAATTAAGACAACTAAATAATATGTAAAAATATTGTTCGCTTTTGAATTATTTCTACATTTAAATGACGGATTTTAACACCATCAAATTGGAAATATTTCTAGCGAAAATCAATATGATGCACGCATCACGCAATACAACGGGGGAAACAATGCTAATTATAAAAGAAAAAGTAAAAAATAAAAAATAATTAGTGCAAATTCTATAAATACGAAACATATTTTCGAAACGAGTAACATAAATTAATCTATTCTAGAATTTCAATTTAAACTTGAACTAAAGTATGCACCTCGCAGTTTGAGAAACGAACATTTTAGTTTATTTTCGAGATTATTCTATTAGTATATAATTTACAAAAAAACTCATTATTTTTACAAATAGTGATTCTAATATTCAAGCGATGATATATTTTTTATTACACTAATTTGATAAATATAAAATATTGGAAAATTATTATTTATCAATTTTAATCGACTTTAAAACTTAATCCCACTAAAGTGAGTAAAACAACCTTTTTTATTTCATTCTTATTTGATTAACCACTTTTCAAAAAAAAATCTTCAATTAATTTCTTCCTAAACTGCAGAATTTTGTCATTTTTAAAATAAATCAGGGTCGAATTTTTTCAGTAATACATTTTAACACGTTTAAAATCATGCCAGTGTTGGTTCAACAAAGAAGCTTGAATTTTAGGATTTATTGAAGTAATCCTTTGAATGTTGGAAGTTGAAAGACCCTTTCGTTTCATTTGTGTACGAAATACGAGAGTCATCCTAAAAACGAGCAAGGTATTACGCGTGGGAGCATTGATGGCAAGTCAAATCGATCAGTCACAATGATGAAAATCATGCATTGTCTATGACATTTTCGAATTCCGATTTATGTGCTTGACAGTTGTACGCGTACATTTTCCAGTAAACCTCACGCATGCCATCGAAATTGCCAAGTTGTAGATTTATATGACATTTCAATGAATCACAAGAGTCTTTTAATAATAAACCCACCACGAAATAATCCGAGTATTTTCAAATTAATTTCTGATGCAGAAATAATATTTAACTTGTAAATAATGTTTAGAAAACTGATTAGTGAATCGAATATGCAGTTATGAATAAATCCGCGAGTCATCAAAAATTATAATGAGGGTAATTTGTAACCATGGATATCAAGAATGATTGTAAAGCAAACATGTTGGGTGATTGGAATTGATTAAATTTTGAATTGAAATTTTGAGATTTTGGATAGAATCAAATGTACCAATAGATAGAGGATATAATTAATTCAATGTGCATGATATTTTAAGGCTGATTGTGATCAGGTTGATTTTGATTATTTCCGCTGATCGATTTACCCTGCAGTGTTCCAACGTGTATGTATAATTGTATATGCAGAGTACTGAGTAGCGAGTGGAGATCGCTCAGTAGTTACGAGCGGCTTTGGTCAGCCATCCAACGGTGTGTTTGACACGCAGTCACTGCAACATCGTTTCGAACTAACCGACAGCCAAACAATTTGTACGAACAGGATTGTGCGATTTCAATCTTGAACTAAAACGCATTTCATTAATTTTTTTGAAAGCCCTTTTCGAAAAACTTTTTCTAGTTTCACTATTTCTTTCTTCCCTTTGCACACTGGGACCAAACGTCCTTTTTTCGTTCAGAGAAGTCTATAGCTTACAATTTTTCTCCGATTCAACTTTTTCTTTTATTAAATTAAAGAGCAATAAATTTTTAAACTTATTGCTATAAATTAAATTTTTTTAAATCTCCCTTTGTTTATGCATTATATTTTTAAACAAAGTATGAAAAAAGTGACGTTTTCCATAAAATAATTTTTACTCTTCAAAAATGACGTAGGTATATTGTAAATAGCTTTAAATCAACTCAGGGGGACTAAAAAAATACAAATAATTGTTTGAGTAATGCATTTCTTTGTTCTAAGCAAATTAAGTGCACAAATTGCGGCGAGAATTATAAGATCACCTGTTTTTTGTTAATTGCATAAAATCAGATAATTTTGATAATACACAAATTAGAATTTTTTGCTGAAAGCAGCATAAAATATATCAAAATTTTGCGACCAGTGGAGTATTTTTGCCCATTTTTTTAGATGGTGTTACAAAAAAAGACAAAATTTCAACATTTTTAAATTTTTCATTAACTCCTGAAACAATGGATATTTTTAAGTGTTCTTGGGCTCCTTTTAAAGATGAGTTAACGTAGAATATGACTATTTTATCAAGAATATCCTAGTATTTTTTCCCTAGATTTTGCAAAATTCTAAATTCGAAACAAAAATATCTAAAAAATTCGAACTTTTAAAATTACTCATAAAATACATATTAAAAATTATTGTGCGGCATATTGTAAGAAAATTTAGTTAACTGTTGCTAATTATCACTTTTATAATGTATAATATAATATAATTAGAATTTTTTAAAATTTTACGACTTTCTTGTTTCAAGTTTAGACTTTGGCAAAATCCAGGGAAATTTTACTAGGATGTTCCAGGTACAATAGTCATATTCTGTGTTAATTTACCTTTAAAATGAGCCCAAGAATACTTTCGAATGACCACTATTTCAGGAGTTATTCAAAATTTAAGGAAATTTTGAAACTTAGACTTTTTTAGTAATATCTTCGTAAGGAATGCACAAAAACACTTCATCTTGAAGTCATTAGACACAGATCTTTGAAACCATTCGTGCTATTTTGAAGAAGAAATTTTACTTTCTGTATTATCAAAATTATCTGACTTTATGCAACTAACAAAAAACTTGTGGTCTCATAATTCACGCCAGTACTGTATTTATATTAAATTTGTGGTTTTTTCAGAATCGGATTTTCCTTAATCTCTAGAATTGTTACAGAGATTCTTAGGAATGATATGTGTTTAATTATATTTGTTAAAATACAACAATTATAATTTTTATAAACAAATAGGAAATTTTGGCATTTTCACGTGGAAAAAAATGGTTTTTTCTGCTTCAACTGCTTTGCAGTGAATTCAGAATGATGATTAGTCACAAAAATTTAGAAAAATTAACAATTATTATTGCTATAAACAATTTTTCTGACAATATATGTGTGTTTTTTTTGTGTTTGTTTTTTTGTGTTTTTTTTCGAATTTTCCATAATCACTTTAATTGCTACAGATGTTCCTAAAAATGACATATATTTGGTAAAATACAATTATCATTTTTATAAACAAATAAGAAATTATTTGCATTCTTTTAGTCCTCCTGAGTTGATGTAAAGCGATTTACAATATAGCTACGCCGTTTTTAAATAGTAAAAAATTATTTTATGAAACATGTCAATTTTTCATACTTTGTGAAAAAATATAATGTATAAATAAAAGAGAATTTGAAAAACTATGAACACCCTTCTCTTCGAAATTTGTTGCTCTTTAATTTAAAAAAAAGAAAAAGTGAAATCGAACCAAAATTTTAAGCTCTAGATTACAAGATGTAAAAGATGTTCCTAAAATAATATTTATTTTAAAAATCATAGGTTGTTTTACCCACCTAAGTGTATCTTTGAAGCTTCTAAGAATTTATCAGAAAATTATTGTCCCAATTTACAGCAGGCATTTGCCTCTTTTTATATTAGGGTAAGTCGAAAAAAATTTTAGCTTTTGAATCTAGATATCAAAAATCTTTTTCTGAATACAACTGTAAGCTTCCAATTTCCTTCTAGAATTTTACTTTTCACTCCTTTTGTTTACTTTCAAAACATCGATTTTCATGCGAGTGTTGAGCTTAAATAACTTTATAAAAAACCACAATCTTTTTCCATCACCAGAATTCTTATAAAATCAATTGTTGTATTAAAATGAATAAATTGTATCTTTTCTGCCAACTGAAGATTTTGTTTGAAAAATCTGCCGACAATGAAGGAATGGAAACGATTTTTTGAACCCTGATCCAACTAAAAATTTTTTCTGTTCACTCTATTCTACATTTGAATAAAAAAAGTCGGTACTGATTACAGTTACTAATTCTAATCAGAATTTAAAAAATCCCGTTTATCAAGATGGCATTGGTGAAAACAAACGAATTGCACCGTATTACTAATGATATAAAAATAGAGGAAAAAAGAAAAGACAAAAAAATCATGACACTTGAAATTTGATGCTTAGTAAAACGGGGCTCTGTTGTTTTTGCCCTTAGATGGGCCAGCCATTGTGCGGGTAAACCTGTTTGTGCGAAGCATAGCGACAATTAGTGACATCAAGATGGTAAGTATATAATGCCTGTTTTTGTCGACGCGGATTTCGAATCATTTTCGCGATTTTTTTATGCTCCTGCAACGTAGGCGCAATTAGTAGGATATAGCGTGTTTTTTGAAGGCTACTGACAGCAACAGCTGTCGGTATGCTGGACAGCATCTTTCATTCGAGCATCTTCGCATCATCCCAGTTTAATTAACCCTGACCTTCTAGCATCTAGTATAGACGCAGGCATGAGGCATACGATTCAGCTTGTTTATCGACAGCGCGTTAAGACCACGGAATTCGGTAATGCCATCTTCGAAATAACCAATTATTATCTAGGCGTCAGATTCCGATAGGGGCGCGCCTCAAGCAACTGCGGGATGAAATCAATACACTGACAAATATCCTGCCACCCTTAAATAAACCGGGCTCCATTAGCAAATATCCACTCATATAAAACTACAATCTAGACTGTAACAGATTATGTGTTGAAATTATTTTCTTTTATTTGGTACACATTCAGAATTCAGGTGCTGTTATTCATAGAATAATAGAATCAAGTGGAAAGAATTGACAATGAGTCATGATTAATTAATCTCTATAATTGCACGGATTATCAAAATAAACGCATCGTCATATATAAAACAAATAATGAAACAAATAATAAAACAAATCAAACAAAGCCTTTTTCGAGGAATACCTATACCAATTTAATGTTTGAATAAACATACTGTAGTTGATTAAATTTTGTTCACACTTCCGGAACGAGTTTCAGAAATCATTTAAAATAGGATACAATAAAAGTAAAGCTTTGCATTGATATCAATCCAGTTAACCTGAGTAAAAACGAATAAAAACAAGATTTCTAAGATCGATTCTACGGATCTAAGCAGTTTGAATACTCTTTTTGTTGAATAAGTAACAAGCAAAAAGAAGTACGTTTTCTTTGTAAATTTGGCTAGCATGATAGAATGTAGTAAAATTTTTCCAGGAAACAAGCTGTAGTTAGGAAACGATAAGCTTTTTATAGGAAATAGGTTTTTTCTCTATGGCACAGTTATAAACTGTAAGATACGTGGAAAAACGTTATGGTTGATGAGAGCTATTTATAAAATGCCTTATTTCCTTTTAAAATTTATCTTCATTTGATAAATACGTCGAAAAAGCTATTTAATTGAATGCTTCCTTTAGAGGATCAAATGCAAACACTTCTTAGAATATTGCTTTTTCTAAAGAAAAAAATACTTTCTACTCGATTCTATTTTTCGAAAAAAACGGCTTAACTCTGAATTCAGTTTATATTTTCCACTCAACCATAAAAAACAAATCACTTTAAACTCTTAAAACGATTTAATTTAAATTCGTTAGATCCTATGACCCTAACAACTAATTAAAAGAAAAGAACTTACGCAAACTGTAAAGTTTGAAGACTCTGTTAATAAAAAACACTGCAAATTTCATTGCTGTTCTCATTTTGCATGGTATTACAAATTACGTAGTATACTTTCTTCACGGGGAAGTTTTTATGTCAATAATTCATAAGTCGTTATACTTCTTAATGCATAGAAATATTCGAGAGTATCTTTTATGCGTTTTGCGTCGTTATGAAAAGACAGCTTCTCATTTTTTTTTGAGCTCTTCATAGACCAATGAAATTTTATTAAGGTGGTCGTTTGGCATAATATTTATGAAATAATGCAGCGGATTATAATCTTTCTCCTGATGTATACTTATAATAACGCCCTGTAGCACGCAGTAGTACCCTTTGTGAAATTTATTCGCAGAACACGGACAGATGAAAATTCTCGATAAATAAATGATATAGAATTACATAATTGTTAAGTATTTCCCTCAAAAGCTTAATCCTCAAAACTTTAAAATTTTTGTTAAAACCTTTGTTAAAACTTATATTAAACTCTATGTTAAAATAATTCTGAAACAAAATATTTTCGTGATTTTTTTTTTCAAGCGCGGGTTCTTTAAGAAATAAAGCATTTAAATTCCTACACTTGTAGTGGAACAGGAATACAAAAACGGTAGAAAGCTCATTGGAAATTCAAATGCGAAACCTCCCAACAAGTTTATCGCGACTCACTCCTTGCATTAGCTCAGGGAATCTGTTCCACGGTAAAATTGCACCATAGGACAAAGACACGTGAATCGCAATCACGATTCTGGCGACGGAAGCATATTTTAAAATTTATTACGATTAAGAACAAGAGACTCTTCTAGACGCTCTAAGATTTGAGTCAATTGCTATAAAGGATCTTTCAAACTATCAAGGAAAAAATATTTTGAACTGAAAAATATCTTTACGAAAATTATTATACAACATAATAAAATGATAAATTGATAAATTTCACTATTGTATAATAACTTCGAACACATTTTTAGATTATAAAAATGTATAATTAAAAGTTCAATGAAAACTCGAAATTAAATATAATGAAAACTCGAATTAAAATAGAAAATTGCCTTCATCAAAGAACGTTACTGAGTCGAATAATTCAGAATTGATTTAGAAGAAGGTAAAGCGTAATAGAAATGATGGTAATGAAAAAAAATAGATGCTGTCTGTGCTTTTGAGTGCTTTTTCTGATAATGATTTTAAATGAGGGTTCTCGGGGTCGAGTCTGATTGGTTTAACTAACGTCATTTATTAAAAAAATCATTAACGGGCTGAGTTTTCTCTGTGTATTTGGGCCTGTCCGTGACCTAGTTTCGAACGTTGCCCTATGAATTGCTGAATATATCGCTTTCATCCAAGTCGCGGCTAACACCCAAGCCTTGGGAAGAAGTAGGCCGTAGTTTCGCAGAATACAACGATCCAGATAGGAGGAATTCGCTGAACAAGTGACATTATCCGAACATGTCTACTGGTCATAAGTATTAAACTATCTGCAAATCCGGAAATAGGAAAACAATTGTGAGGCAAGAAAGCTTCGTTGGCACAACAAAACAAAGCTCAGGAATGATTGAAAAGTCAATGGATACGAATTAAAAAAAAATTTGAAAAGAAAATCTGCTATTGTATTTTATTGATCTAAATTAAATTTAGTATCTCTTAAATTTTTGTTTTCATAATTATAACACATTGAAAAACGAACATTGCTTATCATGTGAATGTTTACAGCAGTCAACGTTTCTGAAAATATTTTTACAAGCAAATTTCTTATTTATTTATGCACAAAGGCGTATATCAATTCATTCATCCGACAGTATTGAAACACAGTTTGAATAAAAATTTTCACAAATATGTAAATTCAGACATTGTGGATTTGAAAATTGAAGATAACAGGAATCACAGTCAGTCTCCTATTTCCCTTTTTTCCTATATTCCTCCCTTTTCCCTTATTTTCCTCAAAATCCCCTAAAATCCCTTAAATTGAGATATTTCCCCCTTTTTCCCCCTTTTTCGAAGTTTTTCAAGTTTTTTTTTTCCAAGAATGATCATAAATAGAAATTTATTACATTTAAAAATAGCGATTGTTGTAAACTATCATTAATTTATTTTTTTATGATTTAAAAACAAAGTTTTGAATATTGTTTGAAAATTTTGTACAGCTGTTTAAAAAACTTTTAATTTACTTTATTTGCAATGTATTATTCACTCATTATTTCATAAAATTTACTCAACGGAGCTGGGGACAAAATACTTCAAATATGTTACTCAAAATTCAAGTATTTTGCTATAAAGTAGTTGAAATACATTGCAGGGAAAATACTTAGCCAATGTATTTTAAATAAAATACAAACTACATTTACGTATTTTTGTATTTTATTTGAAATAAATTTGAGAATTGTGTATTTTATCATAAACATTTAGTTGTATTTTAGATGAAATATATCTTAAATTAATTATATAATATTAATATTAAGCCTATGCGCAGTATCTAAAAAACCGTAAGTTCGTGCAGCGGAGCTTCACAGAGCCTTGAATTCTTTAGAATTCACAGTGAACTCTTCAGAATTTACAATGAATTCATTGGAATTCTTTGGAATTTAATTATGAATTCTTTGGGATTCTTCGAAATTCACCTTGAATTCCTTGAAATTCTTAGGAATACACAATGAACGCTTCGCAATTCTTTGGAATTTAGTTATGAATTCTTTGCGATTCTTCGAAATTCACTAAGGATTCTTCCTAATTCACAAGGAATACTTCGGAATTCATCATGAATTCATTTGAAATAACCAGGGATTCTTTGGAATTCTTTAGACTTCACCAGGGATTCTTTGGAATTCTTCAGACTTTACCAGGGATTCTTTGGAATTCTTCAGACTTCACCAGGGATTCTTTGGAATTCTTCGAAATTCACCAGGAATTCTTAAGAGTCATTCAGAATTCCAGGTGAATTCTAAAGAGTTCATTGTCAAGTCTAAAGAATGCATGATGAATTCCAAACAATTTAAGGTGAATTCCAAAGAATTTAAGGTGAGTTTCGAAGAATCCCAAAGAAATCATTATTAAATTCCAATGAATTCATGATGAATTGCAAAGAATTCAAGGTGAACTGCGAACAGTCCCAAAAAATTCATAATTAAATTCTAATGATTTCATGATGAATTCCAAAGACTTCAAGGTGAAATTGAAATATTCCTGGTGAATTCCAAAGAATTCCAGTGAATTTATGGTGAACTTTATGGTAATAAGTAATATTTAATGTAAGCTTACACGTAATCCTATAATTGGTCCTTGGACTGTTGGATTTATAATAAACTAAATTGAAATTGAACTCCGAAGGGTTCATTGTCAATTCCAAAAAGTTCATCGGGAATTTCGAAGAATCCAAAAGCATTCGTAATTAAATTCTAATGAATTCATGATGAATTCCAAAGAATTTCAAAGAAATCAAGGTGAGGTCATAATCAAATTCCAAATAATTTAAGGTGAATTCTGAAGATTCTTGGTGAATTCCAAAAAATTATTATTAGACAAATAATTTTGACTTAAACTAATTTTTTCTAAGAAATGTATTACTGCCTCTTCTAAAATACATTGAAATTAATTTTGGTTTTTTTTCTTCTGCTTCTATAAACATTCCATTTATGAATATTTATTCACTCCCCTGGTATTTAAAAAAAAATTCCCTTTTTTTTAAAAAATTCCCTTTTTTCGAAAATATATCCTCTTATTTCCCCTAAAATTGAAATTATCAACCACTGTGATCCCTGAGGTAATTAAATCTGTTCATAATTTTCAAGTTTTTGTTTGAGGGACATATCAAGTTTCTCATATTTAATTTGGAGAATTTATTTTGATTATAAGGAAAAATAATTGATCTCTTAAAATGTCATAGGAATGCAGAATTGACCGCAATACACGTTTATGTATATTTTAAATGTATCTGTGACGTAGTTGGAAATAGAAATCCAATATCCGAGACATCTGGCAAGGTTCTTATTTCTTAAATGTTTCACATCACAAAATATACAAATTTTGCAGACCACATATAATTATTGACCTATTTTAAATTAATTTAATATAGTTATTGAACAAAAGTAATAAACGTTTCATTGATTATTTTTCTCTGATAATGCATTGTACTCCTTTAAGAAGAATTAAAAATCTTTATATTAAATATTATAATATAATATTATATAAATATAAATTAATATAAAATATTATAAAAGTTATTTTGAGAAAATTAACATTATAATACCGGACTTTAGTCTGAATTTCTCTCTCAATTATTATTACTGATGAAGATGGACGTAGAATATTATACTCAATATTTTAATCATTGAATAATACCAGAGAGATTTCCATCTCATAATAATATCATATGGAATCTATCATATTTCACAAAAGGGCTGTCAACGCAGTATATTAATTTCAAATATCATTTTTTGTAATGTTCAGAATGTTCACATTGTAGAAGAAATGCGAAAAAAATCTACAAAGCTATAAAAAATATTTTTAAGAAATTCGAAATATATGATTTGCATCCAGAAAAGAACGAGATAGTCCTATAAAAAACCCAGTGCAGCTTTTCGATTTCTCCGACAACATATAATATTTTACAATTGACTTATTCGAAACGTGTCTTTTTCAGCTTCACGGATACATTACAGAGGGATGCATCGTATATCCACTGGATTTTACTTCCCATAAAATTCTTGAATAGAATAAAGATGAGATACCTGTTTTGCTGTGCCCGACATTTTATGCCTCCACAAATACGACCTCACTGCAAAACGATCTTAATCCGCGCCGCAGAATATATATGTAGTCGAAAATGGGGATAAATAAAAAAATCTAATAACGGTGATGGAGCAGTCGTGATAATTTCCAACGCAGGCTCATATTATAAAAGCGCAAAGCCAGCGTCACTTGAAATATATAATGCACCATTTCATATCTCTAGTTCATGCAGGCGTTCTAAAATTGTGAAAAACAGAGCAGTAATAAAATTAAACTGGATAATAATTCGAGAAGTATAGTGCCCAGAATGTCCAGTTGTATTTGGAATATTAATAATTCTGATTTCTCCAAACCAATAAAAAATATTTTACGAATTATATACAAGCAGCAAAATACAAACTGAAATATTTTAGATCAAAATAAATATAGAGATCATCGTGGTCATTCCTCTTTTCTAAGCTTCTTAGATTTTTTTCTATTCTCAAAAATCGTTTCTTTTCTTCTATTCATAATCAACTTTACTTTTCCAGGATGCTTGTAATTCAATTCTAATACGTTTTGATATTTCACATAAACCGTTTCCCCCACAAAAAGTGTGCGTATGCGTGTATGATGTATGTGTGCGCGAACAAAATTCCAACCAAACCACTGTTCACATTGGCACACATTGAAAATAATTTGGACAATACAAAATTTTGTCAAAGCTGTAGATGCTTAATACAAATCTGACAAATTAAAAAAGGTCAAAATTTTCCTAAAATCAAATAGGAAAATTAAGTACATATTGTCAAAAAAATTGTTTTAAAGCATACTCTGAAAATTAATATACGTAACGCTATTCGTCAGTACGACGCAGTCATCAGTTCTGATTAATTGCTTTTAGTTTTCCACGAGCTATTTTAATGAAACAAAATCATCATAATGCATTAGATTCATATCATTTTCTTATACTCCAGCGACATTTTTTTACAATGTAAGAGGCAGAAACTGACCTGTAACATTCATTAACCATAATCTAGTCTAATCTTCTACCTACACAGCAGAAAGGGAAAAAATATTCGTAACGACTTATTCACCGATTTGCAACTTTTTCAAATCATTTAAATTAGGTGCACTGTGTAAATAACGTAAAGTGCGATTAAGATGTATTAAAATGCTGACATGAGGCCACTTTTGCGTTTTTATTGCTGAGTCTGAAGGAAGCAATTTTAAGCGGTATTTACAGGACAGACAGGAAACAAGAAGTGCCATTTTTAGTCACTCAAAACAATGATACTGGTGTTGCATTGTGACTGATTAATTTGTGTATTCTGTTTGCTATGTTAGATGGGCCCGCGGTTGTCCGCGTCAACATATTTGTTCGAAGTATCTCAAAAATAGATGACGTTACAATGGTAAGTTAAAAAGACACGCCCCGAAGCCACAAACACACGCACACGCAAATGCTGGGTGTTTGTAATTTTTTTATTATTGATCTGTACCAGTTTATTATATTACTTCTGATATCTGTGACAGTATAGTCTCCTTCTATCACAATGCTATCTTTGTCTCATCGTATACAGACACTACCTTATCTCTCTTCTCCATTCTCTCTTTTTCACTTTTTCTTATTGCTAGTCTAATCACAGTAAAAAAAATGTAGCTGAAAATGACAATCCAACTTAAGGTGAAAATTATACCATTTTGTAGAAACTTTTTTACTGTGATTATATTATTATTATACTCCAATTAATATTATATTAATATTATTTTCTTTTCCACTTCCTATACCATAATCTTGTCTTCCAAATTTCTTATCGGCATTTTTCCTGATTCTATAAATATGTATAATACAAATAAGACTTCCTTGAACTGTACGAACATACACGTGTACTTTGTATGTATCTTGTTCAGCATGATGCCATTTTTCAAAATTGAATTTCAATTATGGATGTAAGTTATTTATGATTCTAAAAATTTCAGTTCAAGTTTGTTTTTAAATCTATATAAACAGTTCGTAAATTTTTTAGAATACATAAAACTTTATTTAAGAAATAAGTTTTTATCACCTTTACTTATTAACCCTAATTGCACTAATCCTATAATAGTTTTTCTCTCTAGGATTTTTATAGATACAAATACTAGGTCATAGACAATGAAGGCAGAGGTGAAAACAACTTATCTCAAAAGCTTGAAATTTCATATATTTATTTTTTTCTTTCTTGTGTAAAAAAATCATCAGTATTGGATTTGATTTTAATCTTATTCTGTTTTTATAAATGTTTTCTAAAACAAGTAATTTTATAAAAATAAATATCTCTTTCATTATCTCGTAATTCTAAAAAAAAATCGTGAAAAAAGAAACCAAACAAGCAATGCTTTTGAATTGTACAACAATTTTGAAATTACATCTTTTATGATTTTGTAATTAAACATTCCCACACATTTTCTTGATTAAAAGCTTTACATATTACGCGTTAACTCACTGGGCAATTTTCACCTTTTAATATAAAACCAGCTTCAGAATTCAAATGTTTTCAAAACTAAAACTTAAAAAGAATTGTTTGAGCAAAAAGAACATCAAAGTTAAAAATAACTAGGTTGCGAAATGAAATTGATATTAAACGCATAATATTTCAATCCACTGGTTTTCTATACGTTCCCTTGATAAACTTCAAATGCTACACAAAAATTTAAATATTATTTTCATTCAATGAACTAAAACTCGTTTTTAAACAATTTTCAAAATTACTTGTTTTTACCAGAATTTCTATTTGTCGCATATTCTTATATCAAACCTTACGAATTGTTGTAGTAATTTCTTTCAATTTACTTTCATCGAAATAATAATTTATTTTATTATTAAAGTTAAAGTTTTATTATTAAAGTAAAAATATTAAAAATGTTTCATGCAATTTTAATGCCTTTTGGGAAATCGAACTTAGGATCTTTTTGTAGGTATATAGAAGTATAACTAAACCAACGCTAAAGTTAGCAAGTTGTTGCCAAATTTCTGCCATTGTTTATTCAATTTTAGAACAAGATTGATGAAACCGTGCATGGAAGAATAGGGCGTCCCAAAAAACAAAAGTTTCTTTGATTTCGAAGGACACACCATAGAAAGCTTCCATGTAGTAAAAAGCAATTTTTTTAAAATTTTTTGGATAACGTTTACAACTGTTCTAAGAGCGCTAAATCATCACTAAACGAAAAAAATTCGTAGTTTCTCTGAAAATGTACTAATTGAATGCAATTTCAGCTTAAAAATCTGGAATTGGCATAAAGAAACAAGTAAAATTGAAAAACTTACGATACAGCTATTAAACACCCTTAAAAGTGAAAAATCAGCTCTTTTAGAAAGTTAAAAATCTATTTTCAAGTTCTGTTTATATTTCGGGGATAACTATTGATTGAATTAAGGCCAAATAACCTCGAAAATAATCCCCAGTCATCGAATAAAAAATAATAATAAAATTAAAAAGGTAAATAAACAAATAAATAAAAAAATTACCCCCTTTGAAGCTAAACTTTATGTTTTCGCTCTTTTTTAGGCAAATACACATGCATTATATACAGTTTTTGAAAAAGATACCATAATGAGAAAAAAAGGGAGGAGTGGTCAAATAACTCACTGAAGAGGGTTGAATCACCCCTTCCAAGATTTGGAGGTATATATTTTGATTATTTGCATTTAATGCAGTAATTGTGAGGTAAAAAGTTATGGAAACCTGCAATGTAACAAGCATTAAATCAAAATCACCCTAATTTGTGAAAGCCGACCCTTTTGAGTCCAACAAATAGATAAAATAGAAAACAAGTGTCTATTTTCTGGACACAAAAAGGGTAGTTTTCACAAATTAGGTTTAGATTGCTTTTTATTAAATACTTTTTACACATACTCTCTTATGAAATTTTCATAATTTTTTACCTCACAATTACTATATTAAACGCACTAATCAAAATATATATATACTTCTATGTCCTGGTATTTTCACAGAAAATACGATTTTTTTCGTCTAAGGGTAGTTTAACGTCCTTGGAATAGTTTTAAACATTTTCCAAAAAATTTCAAAACATCCACAATTGGGTTTTCACTACATGGAAGCTTTTTAGAGGGTATTATTTGAAACCAAAGAAACTTTTTTTTTTGGGACGCCCTAATGGGAGAAATTTACAAAGTAATTGGTGACTTTTTGGAATTCGAACTTAGAATATTTTTGTAAATAGATAAGCAGTTAAACCATCGCTGAAGGATACTGAAGGAACTGTTGCCAAACTTTTCGTATGGTTTTTTCAATCTTGTTCTAAAATTGAGGAAACTGTAGGAAAAGTTTGGCAACAACTTGCTGAGTTTAGCTATGGTTTAGTTATACTTCTATATATCTACAAAAATATCCTAAGTTCGATTTCCAAAAAGGCAGATTGAAATTGCATGAAAATTGGATAAAAAAGGATTCCAATTGTTCCAGAATGTAAAAAACATATTTTGTTGCTTCGCCCATGGTTAACTCGTAAGTCTTATAACCCAGAAGTCTAAACCATGATATATGCACATAAGCCATGGCTTACACATGCTATGGGCAACACCATGCATAAACTTGGTGAAAATATCCTCATGATTTGTCCCATAGTTTTCGTGAGTTTTCCCATGGTTGTTTTTTCCACGCGGGTATGTTCTGTAGACAAAAAATTTGTCTACATTATTAATTTCTAACTATCACATTTTTATCAACATCACAGAAAATCCTAAGGTATCATTTTAATCTGCAGCAAAATGAGAAATCGAAAAACAAAAGATTGTGACAATGGAATAAATGATCCACTTTAGATTAAAATAATATTGCTGCAGATTAAAATAATATCTCATGATTTACTGTGATGTTATACTTTGCAATTTGTTGTCTGTTACGAGCATTTTGTTCTTTTGAATTTATTTCTTTTGTACTAATATTACTTATACTTTTGAATGAATTGAATGTACCGTCATACACTATCATTAAATTTTTTTGTCATTTGAAAATTTTTTAAAATACAAAATTAAATTCTTTTTATCGAGTTAATCGAATAATGAGGCATCATGCTGGGCTCGAATTGTTAGATATATTACAATAGTATTGCTGATTTTTTGTGTGGTAGACATTTC
Organism: Euceroptres primus; assembly: GCA_037177015.1. Taxonomy (NCBI): domain Eukaryota; kingdom Metazoa; phylum Arthropoda; class Insecta; order Hymenoptera; family Figitidae; genus Euceroptres; species Euceroptres primus. The sequence goes on from JBAGKK010000250.1 coordinate 1,928,976, forward strand.
GTTGGAATTTTGCTCAGCGACTCGTGTGTTGATTCCTCGCAGGACGCTTAAGCCCTCACGATAAACGAGTAAGCACACAGCCCAACAAATATAGACACGCGAACAATAAACACGAATACTACTCTGTTCTGTTTTTACAAAATTTCGAACGTCTCTTGTTTTCACATGCTGTACATATATATTTACATATATACATAATCCTAATGACACTGGCGCACTAGTTTTTTTAGACAGAATAGAATTTTGCAATTAGTCAGGCAATCTGTTACCTAATTATTCGTCCAAAGCAGAAAAATGTTTGCAATGTTAGTTCAAAATAGACTAGGAAATATTTTAACGGGTTTGAATAATAATATATTAGTTAATATTGAAATTAATTATGTAATCCTGAACAGAAAATAGTAGAAGGAAATTCATTTACTTTTACTAAATAAATCAACTTAATTTAAAAGCAACTTAAACGAAAAATATAGACTACCATTCAACTCTTTAATATTAAAAACTATCACGAGAAAAATATTATGTTTTTTTTATTTATCTAGACTTAAGTACTGAGATCGAGACTGGTCTTGATCATTTTATTGAGTCTCGTTATACCGTTTACGATGAATTGCCTTTTATATAAAGGCAATATTATATAAAGGCAGTATTAAATTGGTTTTTTTATCGGCTTTTGATGGCAAGATTTTTGTTTTAAGTGAATTGAAACCGACGCGACAAATACTATTGCTTTCATTATACATGTATATAAATTTTTATGAAGTTATATTAAAATATTAAATCATGTAATGCGCTGGTTAGAAATATAAGCCATGTGAAGAAACACGGTCAAAATTTAAATGAACCGCTTTTGATACTTATGTGCAAGTTTCGCATTAGGATTTGAAACGACGAGTAGAAATATGAAATTTATCGTTTGAAAAGTTTCCAACTTTTCCCTTGAACATTTTTTATTTTTATTACCGCACCATCCGCACTTGAGGCGAGAAACTTTTACATTAGAATTTGGTAGTGAGTCTCGGAAGTTCCTAAGCGAAAGTTTTCTTTTTTATCGGTTTCGCACTGAGGCTTCACCAATCTTAAACGTACCGATTTTGGCAAGGAATTGAGTTCACGAAACCAAAGTGTGAAAATGTGTACTTGCCAGAAGTCGTACTGTCATAGAAAATTATCTATTATTTGCGTCAGAAATAATCCTACAGACGATTGTAAAACGATTTATGAAATTTTTTTTAAAGTAAAGAAGAGCACTTGGTCCTGATATGGCAAATAGTGATCTATGCTTAAAGATAATATCAAGAGTCTGATGGGGCAAAATAATAAACGATCCACTGTTATGAGCCAATTTATTATTGTGAACGTCAAAGGTCGTGCTCTGAACCCTCTTCAGCAGCAAGTACGTAAATCCCTCACGTAAATCTTTATCATCCCTTTGCCCTCATCACACCAATTATGTGCAACATCCTCACGAGTGAAATCAACAAAAAAGAGGTCTTTTCATCCCTTGTTGAAAATAACAATAATCTGCTTCATTACAGTTAATTCTTTATTGTTCGAGATGTAGCTTTCTTCACTTAATCCCTCAAGATTTATAATGATGTTATTGCACGATCCTGTTTTATTTCCGCAACGCAATTAAGATAATGTGAACATTGAACAAGTTTCTAGATCTAGAGAAAGACATTACCAGGGGGAACGTTAATGATGAAAGCGATAAGGGTAATTTCTTTTCCTAATTTTTCAATTAATATAACGGTTATAAATTTAAATATATTATCACATAAATTACAGTTTGTCAGATTAATTTCGTATACATTAACATACTAGATGCAATTCAGATTTAATAATAGATTCGTGATGCATATTCGCTCACAATAAAATTTGAATGTGTAATTTTGTAATTTGTAGGTGAAACGTGATTAGCTTTTAATGAATTTTGAATGTTACGTGAAATTGATATATGCTGTTTGATTATGGGGAGGATTAGTGGAATATTCCGAATAGCGCAGTTTGATTGAGTCTCTTATACATATTTTACTGATAGTGAAACAATGCACACTACAGATACTTCAATCATAGTTCTGAAATTAATCAAATTACCCATCCAAAATGCCAAAGAGCCTAACCTAATGCAAACTTCCAATTCTTTTACAGATATACGAATTTAAAATACGTTATCGTTTTATTCTGTTTTAACTAAATTCCCCAAAAAAATAATTTTACTATATTTTGCCACTAAGCAAATATATTTTTAGGAAATGATCCCTATAAAGACAGCTGATTATAAAATGAATTCTTTAATTCTGCAAGTCGCGAAATCTTTTATAGTGATTTTGGAAATGTCAGAAGATATTCTTCTTCATAATCCGCATCTGCGAATTTTGTGAATGATTGCAGAACGCCAACATTCAACGTCTCGTGACATTCATGATTCAGTTTATCATGTGGCATAACATTTAAGCAATGCTTTAGCTTCAAGATCAATCGAAAACCATCATTTTAACCATCTCGTTGAAAAACAACTTTATTTTGTCGGATGATCAAATTTGTATAATTGTAAAATTAATTTTACTTGTGTTGGTCTCCAGTTTTCATTTCATTCATTTCATAGAATTATGTTAATTTACATGTTAATTGTAGGTTCAAAGAATATTCAGATTAAATTATTATTAGATAAGAAAACAATTGATTTGATCATCCTACTGATTCGACCACCTGACCATTAACCAGAACGTCGAAAAATTTACTTTTTCGTTGCCTCTTAGCTCTCGCTCTGTCATCGCCACATGGTCTTTCCCTGATTTCCATCATCCATCCCCTTAACGAGATGAAGCCACTGAATCAAAAAAAAAGATCGAAAAAATCAGGGAAGCCTAAAGAAAGAAATTCGTGGTGTCACGATACAGAGACCCATTTCCGATACATGCACACCCAATCATTCATCATCGATCCTTACCCAATATCCCGGGAAGAGAAAAAGAGATCAAGAATAGAATAAAGAAAAAAAAGTGCCAAAACTCAAGTCGTACGACGCTTTCCATCTAGCGAGACATCTTAATAATTGAATTGTTTTGTTCTGTTCCGGCAACGTGATTAGATGGCCCGACAAAAGTAGACATCAACATCTATCTTCGCTCAATCAGCAAAATTGACGATTATAAAATGGTGAGTGCAACAAAAATCATCAGCAAGGCATCCGTATATCCACACAATGTATATTCTATAACGTCACGTGTATATGGATACATAAAACTTGCACTTCTTTGTATACTGTACTTGTATACCATATATTGTACGTACATGTACGCCGCGCTATTCAACAGTGGATGTGTGCTACATTTCGTTGACCTTTCGATGTCATTATTGTCATGTGTATCTAACAAGCATAAGTACATTATGTTTTGTCCGATTTTGAGTGACCAATGAATTGTTCGTTATTTATGATACATGATGTGTATTGTATGATACACAATCTCGCGTATTTTCTGTTTAACTTGTCGTCTGACGTCAAAGAATCCCTTGCTCCAGTTTTCAGTATCGAAAGTCAATCCTTTTGACACGGCATTCTATTTTTTTTACACCGAGCCGTTATTTTTCAATTTTGCAAAGAACGACGGAAATTAAGTACAATACTGTATAGAACGAACCTGAAAGTGAAGATCCTGATGATAATTCTTTAATACCAAATCCCACTTCCCCAATGTTCACTTTTTATATGAGCTCAACGCTTGCACGTGCACTATTTTGAATCAGAGTTATTCAAATCGATCAAGTTTTAATTGTAAAGAAGATTTTCAAATTATTTGATTTTTAAAAATCAAACAATTTATGTTTTTTTTATTAAACTTTATAAGTTGTTATCCTGAAAGTGTGTACTAAACCTGCGGTTTTATGTAGTTTTCAAATAATTTGTAGATACTTTCACGAATTTTCTTGCACTCACGAGTGGAATTTCGCTTATGCTGATAAAATTTCACATTCAGTTTTAAATTGTACATTTGTTTGTGAAAACAAAAAATCAGCTGATTTAGATAAAAAAAGAACACAGTAAAAAAGAATACTTATAATTGTTACACCTTAAAATTCAGAATAAAATAAATAGATAAATAAATTATAAATAAATTCAGTAAAATTTGTCTTAATTTAAGCAATATTGGTCTAAATTTAATACCACGTTACCTGAATTTCAGAATTGAGTCTTAAATTTAGACAAATTTTACTTAAAGTCAAATCAACTTTGCTTAAATTCAGACAAATTTTACTGAATTTAATCCAAACCGTTGTAAGGTCTAACAATTTTAGGTACTATTTTTTATTGTAAACAACAATTTTAACAATTTAAGAATTTAACAATTTTAAGTATTCTTTTTTACTGTAAACTGATCGATTTTTAAAGAAACAAGCGTTGTGCATGTAAATGTGACAAAATCCAAAGGAAAAGGGCTCAGAAAATTCGTTTTACAAGTTACAAGCTCTGACAAAATAATTTACACTTTTTATGGTGGATTTAACTCAGGAACTTTAAACTTTTGTGTTCCTTAAGGATAACTAAGGGACCACGACTAACTTCGTATTTTTTAAAACTATACATTTAAAAATTATGCACTAATAAAACTTATCCTCGAATAATTAAAATCGAAAGGATCTCAACCACTACAGTTGAAATTTAAAAACAAAAATTACTCGAAATCAAGTTGATTCTCTTGTCAAAATTTTAACGCAAAGCCCATGGAATCCCAATCATATTTCTTTTTTCAATTTTGTTCTTGAGATTTTCTCTGAACTAAATTTATTTCTAATTACATTAATTTTGAAAATTACCTAGATATTCAAATGGAAATTCTTATACTATTTATAAAACTATTAATATTTCAATTGTTAATTTGAATATTTAAACGCTTGATACACTAAAAGCAGCTAAATTTCAATTATAATTCTAATTGAATTTACTTACAGTTCGGCAAATAATCAAGTGGAAATGTTACGAAACTAATATTTGCGTAGGTCATTTATAATGAATGTTAAGTTAAATTTTAAATCTATTTTAAAATAAAAGCTTGATAAATTTAGGGTGGCCGTTTTCACCGACGAAAAAAATTCCCGGACATTTCCCGGTCATCGAACATATTTTCCCAGTCATTAAATAATAGTTTCCAATGGATAACAGTTAAGGCAATGGGTTTTAAAAGTTTTGAAATGTTTTTTATTTAATATTCTGAATTCTAAATATACAAACATGAATTTCTTTTTGATTGAACATTAAAATAGTATAATTTATATTTGCCATTTTTTTAGTATATTACATAAATTTTAATTGTTTTTGGCCTTTTTAGGGCTATTAATACAAATTTTATTTCATCAGAGGAGAGTAATTTATGCAGATATCTGCTATATCGATCTCTTGATGAAAATTCTTTTCATAAACTAATCTTTAAAACGCGAAAAATTAGTTAAAAAATAGTTTAAACATTAGTTTATAAAAAGAATTTTCATCAAGAGGTCAATATAGCAGATATCTGCATAAATTACTCTCCTCTGATGAAATAAAATTTGTATTAATAGCCCTAAAAAGGCCAAAACAATTAAAATTTATTTAAAATAGTTTATATTATTGCAGAAGTACAAATAGAGGTTTTTCAACTAAATCCTAGTGATTAATGTTTTTAGGGCAAACATTTTTATATGTTTCTAAAAGTAACATTAGGCTATTTTATATAATGAAATGTCACTGTAAGTTAAACGAGAGCA
>JBAGKK010000250.1:2069464-2083285 GCA_037177015.1 Euceroptres primus
AACAGTGACCGAAACGTTTCAAAGTAAATTTTGCATCTCATTCTTTTTTGACCTTCTCTTCCACGACTTCCTGCGCTCAAAGATTTATTGTTATTATTATTCTAAGTTATTAGCAAATAAATAGAAGCAGCAGAGGAATGCTAATATACATAATAGCTAATATAACAGTTCGGCTGAAAATTTCGTAGGCTAACATAGTAAAACACATTTTTTTGGTAAAATTCGATTTTATTATTGAATATATAATAATAATGAATAATATATAATGAATAATAATAAAACCTTCGAGGGCGATACAACGATTATAGCGGTCATACAATTTTTCGATACCATTTTTATAGTACAATTTCTCTTTAGCCTCAGTTTCGGCGATTACCTCTTCATTAGTGCTGAATTTTTTCCAGCGAGCATTCTTTTGAGATCTGCAAACAGGAAAAAGTCACTGGGGGCCATATCTGGAGAATACGGTGGATGGGGAAGCAATTCGTAGCCTAATCCATGCAATTTTGCCATCGTTTTCATTGATTTGTGATTGTTTTGATGAAACAGCACTTTTTTCTTTTTCAAATGGGGCCGTTTTTTCGTGATTTCATCCTTCAAACGCTCCAACAACGCTATTTAATAATCGCTGTTGTTTGCGTGGCCCTTCTCGAGGTAATTGATGAATATTATACCATGCGCATCCCAGAATACTGATGCCATAACCTTGCCAGCCGACTTTTGCGTCTTTCCACGCTTTCGATTCGGTTCATCGCGTGCAGTCCACTCGGCTGTCGATTGGACTCTGGAGTGTAGTGATGGAGCCATGTTTCATCCATTGTCACATATCGTCTGAAAAATTCGTCTTTATTACGATTGAATATCGCTAAACATTGCTCGGAATCATCAACACGTTGTTGCTTTTGATCGATTGTGAGCTCGCGCGGCACCCACTTTGCACACAGCTTTCGCATGTCCAAATATTCCTGCACGATATGTCCAACACGTTCCTTTGATATCTTTAGAGTCTCAGCTATCTCGATCAACTTCACTTTATGATCATTCAAAATTATTTTGTGGACTTTTTTGATGTTTTCGTCGGTAACAGCTTCTTTTGGACGTCCACTGCGTGCATCGTCTTCGAAGCTCATTTCGCCTCGTTTAAATTTAGCAAACCACTTCTCAACGGTTGATTTCCCTGGTGCAGAGTCCGAATATGTTTATTAAGCCAAGTCTTGGCTTCAACAGTATTTTTTTCACCAAAAAGCAATGCTTCATTAAATGCAATAGAAAAACATGTTTTCTCAGCCTTATTGATAAGAGTTTTTCGACAAATCATTTTAATTTACTAAAAAGTCAGTTTACTAACTGAATTAGATGAAGTCTAGATTTTTTTGCTTTGGTTTTCGTCACTGTTTCTATTAAGTTTTACAAAAATGTACTTTATTTGTATTTATGGAAGCCTCTAAAAATTTTTTTTGAGGTTTCAATTAACAATCAGTGTATATTTTATGTTATTAACAAATTTGAAACTGTTTCTAAGTTTCAATTGACTCATGTAAGTCTATCGAAAACCTTATTTAGTATATATGAATATATTTAATTTAAATAAATAAAAAATTATTACTTTGTTTATATTATGACGGGCGAAGAAAGTTCTATTCTGATTTAGTCCACTCCAAATTGAATTGTTTGATATTAATTAGAAGTTACACTAATGGTGAATAAGATAATGCATCTGAGAAGATTAACAGAAACGCATCGTTTCTGAGGCTTAGCAATGTCCTTGCAGAAAACTGCATTCTCAAGGAATTCGGGTAATACCTAAAACTTCCTTACCAGACGCTCTCTTATACTCGCTCGATTTCAAAAAGAAGGGATCCTACTTAGCTGTTTACTCATCAAAACTAGCTTGAAGGTGCAAACATGGCGGTTGCCGCATGACAGAGGCACGAAATTTTGAGCTTTTTTAAACAAACAACCAAAGTTTTCCGGAAAAGGGCTCTAACGGACAGACCGCAATTGCCTTTAGATTATATGTCAAAAAAATTAGACTAAACAATTCATTTGTATAGCTGGCATTTGTATCTTCGACAACCCCCCATGTTGAGGGATGCCCTTGACTCATTTTGCAGTTCAGGCGGTCCTGATGTCGCACAGCAGGAAAAGCTGGCCAAAATTCAAAAAATCAATATTTTTTTGCGTAAAACCAAATACGGTATTCTACAAACAATTAATCTCTGCATCAAATGCCGGAAGGATTGGGCTGTCTTACGCACGTGGGCTTTGATAGGGCCCGAAAGATGGCCTGCTCCCATACTTGCGCGAGATGTGTCGAGACGTCAAATTATATGCTCGGTTGCAAGTGCTCTAAATTTTGTTCTAAGTGCGCGATTTCATTGACAACATATGGAGAGAGTTGCTGGAGGTTCGTATGATAAAATTTATTCCAGTTGTATTTTATTAATGCGTGAAGTATTATAGTAGTAACCTCAAAGTTTTCTTATCAGAAATTTTTATCAAACCAAAAGTTTATTAAAAAAACATGATCTCAAAAAAAGCTCCGCGCTGCTCCGCTCTGATTCCTATTGAAATACAAAGTCAACGAGGTGGTGATTGAAAAAAATTTTGACCTTGAATTTGACTTCCTTGACCCCGGAAACCCCCTGAATACTACTTTTCGCGAACGTAACGTCAGTTTTTCCAAAGTTGGACCGTCATTTTGTGGCAGCTATTTTGTTTTTGACACTTTTATATCCTTAAAATTTAAATGATTTTGAAATCTCTATATCTATCGATAGAATTTCGTAAAAGTGTTTCTGGTGTTGGATAATGTTTTATGGCTCATTTCAAAGCTCACTTAGTCCCTATTGTTGGAAAAATAGAGAAAAAGCACTATGGGATATCAATGTTTTATTTATTTTCATCTAAAAAGTGAAAAATTTTAAAAATATACAGATTTCAGTTATGGAAAAGGAAATTCTAGCTCTCTTATAAGGGCCACAGGGATGGTTTATGGCTTATTGGAAAGCTTAAGATGTTCTGATGCTCGAAAAAATAAAGACAAAGCTCTATCGGATACAAAATTTTATTAAATTTTTTTCTGCACAGTAAAAACTTAAAAAAGTTACATTTTTCGGCTATAGACATTCTGACTGTACTTTAAGGGTTACAGGAATGTTTTATGACTAATTTTTTTGAAAGATCAGGTGGTTCTGCAGTTCAAAAAATTGAAACTTTTTCATCAATTTATTTTTTTTTTTTAGAAAATGCAAAACAGAGGAATTTTGAGCTTTCTGTCTACTATACTTTCCCCTTCTGAAATGTAGTGCTCCTGTCACTTTCCTTTTTTGAAAAATTTTAAAAACTCTTATTGCACTTTAATTTATTTTTCTTGCTTTGGGATGTGAAAAATTGTAAATTTGACATTCTCTTATTTGAAAGATATTCTAATTTTAAGAGAGCGTGATGAAGCTTAAAAGAGAGTGAGGAAGTGTGAGGGAATGTGAGAGAATATAAGGAAACATAAGTAAATGAGAGGAAACATAAGTGTTACGGAATAAAAGGGAATGTGAGAAAGTGAGAGAAAACTTGAGTACACTGATTACTGGATCGACAGCACGGCTCGGGGGTAGAGTGTTCTCGATCCAATTCAGGAGCGCATATATAGTCTCTGAACGTATCTCATATATAGTCTCTGAACGTATATCAGTGAAGCGTGAACGTTGCGTTTGACCCATGTGCAGTCGATCCAGTAATGAGTGTAAATTTGAGGAAGCGTGCAGGAATGTTAAGAGAATGTGTGAGAACATGAGGAAGTGCGAGAAAATGAGAGTAAATGAGGGAATGTGAGGATATGAGAGAGGAAGTGAGAGAAAATGTTAGGAAAAGTGAGCAAGTATACGGAAATGAGACAAAATGTAAGGGAATCAGAGGAAGTGAGAGGAAACTTTAAGAAGTGTGAGGAAATATGAGGAAATCAGAGTAAATATTAGGAAATATGAAAAAAGGAGAGAGTAGAAGCAAATATGAGGAAATGAAAGGGGCAATGTGAGGAGATGAGAGGAAGTGAAAAGAAATGTGAGGAAAAGTGAGTAAAGATGCGAAAATGAGAAGGAATATAAGACAATGTGAAAGATTGTGAGATAATTTGAGAAAGTTAGGGAAAATGTATTTAAATGTTAAGGAAATATATGAGAATGAGAGGAAATGTGAGGGAATGTAAGGAAATGTAAATATAAAGAAATGTTAGGAAATTTTTGGGAATAAGAGGAAATGTGAGTGAGAGAAAATGTGATAGATTGTGAGGGAATTTGGGGAAATGTGAGGCATATGAGCTTATGTGTTCACCTGGCTATTTTTATTAGCAACATACAATAATAATAATTACATATTTATTACATTTTTTTAGAAAAAGTATTTTTTGTTAATCACTCACTGTGATTAACTGAAGCATGTTACCTACTCCCATGAGTGTATTGTATAAAATTATTTCTAATTGTTATAAACAAAGAAATATATAAATAAATAATGTTTTAAAAGTTCTTCTACAGGATTTTTCAAAACAGATGTTACGCCATCCCTTCCAATTGTTAACATTAAAAATTTCCAAGAAAGTTCCATAACCAGAAAATACCGCTATAGATATTCCTGAAGCATCTGCAATGAGAACTCGTTGAAAACTGTTATTCTTTCCATGATTGTAGAACTTTTAAAACATTGTTTATATATATCTTTGTTTATAACAATTAGAAATAATTTTATACAATGCACTCATGTGAGTAGGTAGCATGTTTCAGTTAATCGCAGTGAATGAATCACAAAAAATACTTTTTCTCAAAAAAATGTAAATAAATATGTAGTTGGTATTATTGTTTGTTGTTAATAACAATAGTAAAAAAAGTAAATTCAGATGTCAGAAAGTTAAATCGGTCAATTAGAACGAAAGATATATATTTTTTTTTAAGTTGCCCAAAAACTATATCCCATATCTACGAATTTTCGAAAAATGTTTGGTGGAATTTTTTTCACTGTCAATCATATAACCTGCATTAAAGCCAAATCCCATTCCGACGTGAAAATTCCCGTGATCGAATGACATTGACTATACCATATGTACCTACCCTACCCATAAATTAATATTTTAGTTATCAATGTAGGTTTTAAAAGCTTTTAAATATTCTAGCTTTAAACTTTTATATAAAATGGAAGATAATTTGAATAAGGTTAATTCAAAAATATTTATATTATCCCTACTGAAAATTTAGTATTGGGGAGTAACGAAGTTCCTGAAAAAGTTCCAGTTCCAACAACTTCGTTACTTTTTTAAACAGGTAACTTGTATCACGTAACTTAGTTCCATTTTATCAGTAACTTGTACCTTTATTTTTAGTTACTTTGAAGTAACTTTGAACACTCAAATCTCGCTACAACGACCTTCAATATAACGAGCGCTCGGTCTCGTGCTACAATGAGCAGAATGTCTTCCCCTTCATCCCCACTATTTTTTTTCTGAAAATATTGAACATACCTATATTTCATCAAAAACTAAAAGGTTAACTACTTAATTTACCTAATTAATCCTCGTAAAAAATGTAAAATAAAAATTGAAAGGAAATATTTTTTTTGTAAATATAGTAAGACCAGTTTCAGAAATTTTGAAAAAACTTGGAGGTTATACGTGATATTAATCCTCAATCCGCACACTAGTGCAAATTTGCACAAACACATGTTTTGAAGTCTACATACTGCTTTTGATTTTTCAATAAGAAAAAATAAGTCTGCGATTTGAGGATTACAAATATTAAAAAGTTTGTAAAAGGACATTCATACTTCAAATTAAATTTAAGGTCTTTAAGGTTAACAATCATTTTAGTCACATTTTCAAATCATCAAATACTTATTTTAATATATATATGTGTGTGTGTGTGTGTTTGTATGTATATTTATGACACGGAGGATGGTAATACTCTTAGTATACACTATAATTGTAGTTTTTAAATAAGATATTAACAAAACATAACGGGGAGAGTGGTTTTTGTTCGTCACTTGATTCTGGCCGGATAAATCATAGATACTTTCTCCTATAAATGTTTTATATACTGTGTAATATTAATAACTAAATTCAGTATTCGTTGCGCCGGTTAAACATTATAATCATTTTCTACAAATTGAGGTTAGTTTCTAATAATTTACCTTTCCACAACCGGCCGGACCCATCACAATTTGTCCATACCTCATTTTTAAAAATTAAACTTGCTTCGTTTTCGATTTACAAGATAATGTAATTATTTAACTTATACTTCTTATAATAATTCTCCTGGAAGTCCTGAAAGAAGTGTTTATTTACAATTGTTCACTTTTGACCACGAAGTACTTCTTTTTTCCTTTTTTGTGGATAAAATAAGTACAGTAGGACCTCCACCATGTCATGTCGGATCTCCTTTTTCTTTTCACAGTGGTCCAGTAGGAAGAAAAAGGATATCCGACATGACATGGTGGAGGTCCTACTGTAGTGTCACGTCCTAGGTCACCTTTTTGATAAATTGGAGGTTGCGTTGAAAATATGATACAGTCGGAACTCCACCATGTCATGATTTCGGGGGGAGTTATTACTTGATAAAGGTAGCTCGGAGGGGAAATTGAAAGTTGCGCAGCAGGCATTTGCGCACACACTATATATCCATGTGTGGGTGTAAACTATGTATAGGTTATGTATACACGCAGGATAACACATGCCCTTAGCGTCAACTACTATGATCTACTATTAACGGCTAATGGTGGTGGCAGCAGATGAGGGGAATATGACATGGTGGAAGTTTACATGGTGGAGGTCCGACTGTAGCGTTTAAATGATGCACAGATGTTGGTAGCGTAGGTAACTTCGTTGTCTTTCAAGCGATCGGCGGCGGTGATTGGTCTCTTACTTAACTATGAAAATTGAACCTGGAACTGGCGGGTATTTTAAATGAATGATTTCAAACAACGTTTATGGATCACGAAAATAACGTTTATTCGTTTCAAATGATTCTAATATCAAAGTCACACACTTCACATTGGTCCTTTAAATACGTCGGCTACAATTGGAATTCCATGATTTGACGAGTTTATCTCGTAATTAAAAACAATTATAGTAAAACCGCAAAAGATACGCACTTGCCAGTAATTATCGGTAATTACGACCTGACACAAGTGCAACACTGGATCCGTATTTAGTTCCTCGGAAATAACACTATGAGTAGAACTCATTACAATTTTATTGAGTTTAAACACCTTAATCAAACAAAGTTTCGACCTCTGATAACAGAGTTTCGGCCTCTGTAGAGCAGAGTTTCGACCTCCAAATATGCAGAGTTTCGGCCTCTGCGTTGATTTCGGTGTTTTCGATATTTAAGAATCAGCGCTGTACTACTGAACTTAACGCTAAAAACATGCGTATTTAAACACCTAAATCCCTCCTTCAAACTCCGCCTTAACCAATGATTATTAGTAAAAACAACCTTGGACTTTGATCCATCCAATAATTTACAAGTGGACTTTGAGCGCTCCAATGAGAATTGGGGTCAAAGTGCGTTACGCCTACCGCCTACTCGCGGAGAGATGGAAAGATGTTTACGCTATTAAATTTCGGCTTACGCAACTATGACTCATGACTCTGGTCTATTTCATTGACAGTTTTGACATTTAGAATTGGATCAGATAGTTGAGATGAAAGTTATCATGAAAGCTTTATGGCATCTGGTTGTTTTGCAATCGTCTCTTTTTCCCGCTGAAATTCAAATTAAACTGTCAAGTTGGGATAAGTGATATCTACGTTGAATAAGTAAATAAATAAATAAAGTAGATTAATTTAAGATTTATTTACTCAAGAAACATGATTCGAGCACGTTCCTGTTTTGATTGTTTATATTGAGCATGAATTTTCAATTAGGTTTATTTGAAATATTAAAGGATGTTTTCCCTTTAGAGCCTTGATTAGTAAATATTTATTAATTTAAAATTAAGTTAAGAGTCAGGCAGTGTCGTAACAAAACCCATATGGAGAGTTTTAATTAATTCATATCTTATCGCCTATAATTTATTATTTCCTTAATAAAATGTTTATAATTGCGTTGAAAGAGTTCTGTTATCGCTTAATTAACTTACGGCCTTATATCATTTATAAAATATTACTTCCTTAATATTTCCCGGTAATATACATATATACATAATATATTCTAGGTGCTATTTTAGGACATGACCTAAGATATTTATTTTTCTTTCTTAGTAAGTGATTAGGACATTTCAGGCGGTGAATTCCATGTAATTCTTTTTGTTCATATCTTAGGTTTCAAAATGATCATAAGTGGTACAAGTGGTACAAAGGATTCCTTTTTATCATTTCTGTGTTTGGGAGATGCTGCCTCCTGTATTTCTAAACGGATCCTTCTTTGCTGATCATGCCTGTAATTATTTCTAGGGCTTCAAAACCCAACGTAATATGTGATTACGTTACAGTAGACGAAGTAAAATAAGGAGATGTTTCTTCTGCCGTCGGTTCCAACGGAAAGCAATCCCAAAATGAAGATTTTACAGTCAGACTTGCACCATTTCATAATTTCGAGTGGAGTCATGAAAAGATGGTGGTAGTTCGGAGGGGAATTTGGAGGGTTGCGTAGCAGACATTTGTGCACACACGTATGTATACATGCGTGGGTGGAAACTACCTTCGCAAACACCTTCTCGTGAGTAAGGGCAAACGATCAAGACTGGATGCGCGAATATTAAATGGTGAAAGTCTGACTGTACAGTTAAACCCCGATCATTTGACCTATCCGGGTGAATTATTTCTAATGAACAGGATTTGCGCACACACGTATATGCACATGTGTGCGTGGGCACTACTGTCGGACCACCACCATGTAAACTCCTACCATGTCATATTCCCCTCATCTGCTGCCCTCACCATTAGCTGTTAATAGTAGATCATAGTAGTTGACGCTTGCACAGATGGTATTCCGCGTGTACACATAACCTATACATCGTTTACACCCACACATGGATACATACGTGTGTGCGCAAATGCCTGCTGCGCAACTTTCAATTTCTCCTCCGAGCTACCACCATCAAGTAATAACTCCCCCGAAATTATGACATGGTGGAGGTTCGACTGTATGTTACTTACCCATCCCTACTCCGAATCTCTAAGGAAAATTGCCAGCTGCCGGCAATATTTCCCCGGCCCATCATGGTGCATTTATACCTCTGTCTGCCTGCCCGGTGCAGGCAGGCAGCACGTAAGAGTAACAGAGACAAACAGTGTAAAATTAGATAAAAAAAATACTTCTGTCTCTTTTACTCTTATGTACTGCCTGCCTGCACCGGGCAGGCAGACAGAGGTGTGAATGCACTACAGTCGGACCTCCACCATGTCACGATTTCGGGGGGAGTTATTACTTGATGGTGGTAGCTCGGAGGGGAAATTGAAAGTTGCGCAGCAGGCATTTGCGCGCACACGTATATATCCATGTGTGGGTGTAAACTATGTATAGGTTATGTGTACACGCGGGATACCATCTGCGCAAGCGTCAACTACTATGATCTACCATTAACGGCTAATGGTGGTGGCAGCCGTTGAGGGGAATATGACATGGTGGAAGTTTACATGGTGGAGGTCCGACTGTATCACTTTCCCGTTAGAAAGGACGGAAAGGACGGCGCTGACTGCAGATTGCGCTAACTTGGATGAAAATGAAGTTACTGATCAGACCATACGTAGTTGGTTCATGCTGCTTTTTGATCACTACTAATACAGTCACGCAAACGTATAAATGCGTAATAGGAGCCGATGAGAAAGTATAAAAGAGCTCGAGCGTCAGAACACTTCGTCATTGAGGGTCAACGTTGATTTAGGATTATTGGTATTGTTTTTCTTTAGATTGACAATACGAATCATCCAACAATGGCCCTCAGTCAAACCAGCGTGGTGAGTAACAAGAAATGAAATTTTAACAGCAAAAACGAAACCATTAACAACGATTGCAACGTACATGTGTCACGTCTTTAGCAAACTATCATGGTTACCTGGACGAACCAGCAATCTTTGCACTGTCTGCAAAATTTTTATTGTACTTTGTCGGGATATGAACGAAAGGGCAGCAAATTTTTCTGCCTTTTCACATTTCCTTAGATCTTTTTTAAATAACTTGTCGGCAGCATTAACACTTATAAAAATTAACATCTAATAAAAACGTTTCAATAAAAATAATTATGTCACGTACTTTTCCACTATCGAAAATCTTATCTGAGTAAACAATACAACGTATTCAGCGCACTTGTAATTTAGTCATCGATGTGTAAACTGTTGAGCTTTAATTTTCATTGCGAGAACGACATTGCTCTTTTGTCTTTTAAGACGATCAAGTTAGTAACAAAAGATGTCTATAAATTAGTTGAATTGATAATTCAGCTTTTTAGCTGATTCTTTTTCCTTGAATTTTCGATACCTTAAATTAACTAATATATTTAGATATCGTAAAACCTTTTTAAAAGTGTTCTGTGAGGTCCGATTAGGTACTCTTATGTTACGAAACAAACAGTGTTATTCCATATTATTAAAAGAATTTTTAATTGATGTTAATATGTATGTATATCTGAAAATACTATTTATTTTTAAAAGAATATCTTGAAGCCATGCAATATGTTTTATTTAATTCAATATACATCTAACCTATAAAAACTTATATTGAAACCTTTTTCGAAGTGTTATATTGTATTTTCAGCTAAAACTTTACAACACCGTAATTGAGGATGTGATATCGGGAGTACGTGAATCGTTTTTGGATGAAGGAGTAGATGAGCAAGTGTTGCAGGAACTTAAACAGATATGGGAGACTAAATTGATATCTAGCAAGGCAGTTGAGTTGAATCCCGATCCCCCAGAACCTCAACCACCTCAAGTTACCCATAAGCCTGCTAACATTAGTAAAGGTCAGTTTCTATAAATAATTTTTTTATTATTTCTGAAATTTGAAATATGTTTTTTCACAATGATTTTAATAAATTTTATAGTTACTGTTAAACTCATTCTTTCGGAAACTTTTTCAGGGTGTCCAGCAAAGCCCAGATTTAAAATTCCCTAATTATCCTTTATTTTCTCCGACTTTTCCTTTATAAATTTTTTCTTTTTAATATAATAAAAAAGTAAGAGTTATATCATATATAAAATTTAAGAAAATTCGGGAGTTTATAAAAAAATATTATTTACAAGTTTTTTTTACGAGTTCTTTTTCCTTATGATTATTTTTTTCGCAAAGTCGGGAGTTTTTTTAAACGTCGTCTTTACACGGCCGACAGGGACTTCCCAGAAAAAAGCTTATTAAATGAGAGTTTTCGTGAATCAGAATTTTTAAGAATGCGGATTGGGAAATCTTCTTTCTGAATCGGGATGACAATCCTTGAATCGGTTTCATAATTTAAATCTGCCAGTTCCGATTGAATAGGCATTTTTTTAAAAATCGGTTTCGACAGTTTTCGAATCGGATCAAAAATTTTGAGGTTAGAGTGTCATATTTCACACTATCAGCAAAGATATCATGAAGTAGAATAAGGAGACGTCCCTCCTGCTGTCGGCTCTAACGGAAAGTAATGCCAAAATGAGATCATAGATCTCAAAGTTTCCCGTATATATCGCCGACAGCACCTCTTCAGTATCTTGAGGGAAATTGCGGCAAATTTTGGAACTAGAATGTGACGTCACTCAAGGATTGCGTAATTAACGTGGTTGGTAGATACGGCTGTAGCAGACGACAAATTCTAATTGCACATTTAATGGGAAAATATTTCAAAGTCTTTAATAATTACATTCTTGTGAAATGTGAAATCTAAAAGAGTTTCTAAAATAATAATTCTATAACATTAAATACATATTTTTAATATATAAATTTAAATGAAGTACACTCATCTCGCGTAACTATGCCGCTCATTCTTGTGCCGGCTTCACGGTTGTTCACGCTTGACTTCTTCTGTCTCCCCCTGAGCGTCCCTTGAAGGCCTACACTGAAGATTATCGCTCGGACAGAGCGATGAGCGGCCGCTCAGAAGTTTTTTGCATCGCGACTCTCTGAGCATATACTTTTATACGTTCAGAGACTATGTATGCGGTCCTGAGTGTTGGCATAAGAGTACTCGCTCGTCGCTTTAAATCTGGTTCAAACTGGATTTTAATAGCGCCCATTACTGTGCCGTACACCCCAGAGGCCGGCACAGATACGCGATATGAGTGTAGTAGAAGAATACATGAAAGCACATAAAATACGTACAGTAGGTATATGTCCTCCGATCTCTGAAATTTAATAAATCTCTTATATAATAAAACTTATTATTTACTAGTTAGTTTTGTAAATTATAATGCCCAGACTTATTTTATAATGTAAAATAAAGATTCATTACATGATTAAAATTCAGAGATCGGTACGGTATTTAGAGGTTATGTCTTCATCCCAGTCATCCGGTTTAGCGGGCTATTAGCAGTTTGAAATTATTATTTACACTATTCAATTAATTCAAATTAGCAAGAGTAGATAAAATACGAATAACTTTTATTATATACTTAATTTTTTAAACAAAGAATTTCTGCCTTATGTACATATACCCAATGTTAACCACTGGTACCTAATAGTACATTGTGCACGAAGGGTTGTATGTGTGTCTTTATAGCCGAGCGTGATGTTTGTAGGACGAGTCGTAGGCGAGCGCTTGCTTACAACTCGTCCTGCAAACATCACGCTCAACTATGAAGACTTACTACCCGTGGCGTACACGACACTTTATGCAACAAATGTCTGTTATGGGGTTTTGGAGCAATGAAGATTGCAGCGGTCCAGGGCAGGGCCATAGAGGGGGCGTGGGGTCCAGGGCGCAGCCTTGGAGGGGGGTGCAGGGTGTAAAGCCCCCGCCAGGGGATTCGGGGGGCGGAACCCCCCGAAAAAAAAGAAATAGAGCAAACAAGGAAAAACCAACACAACACTTTAATCTCTGCGTCAACAAACAAATGTTACCACGTTTTCCAGCGTTTAGGAGCGCGTATTGGCAGAATAAAAGTAAGGTTATAAAGCCTGACAAGGGCGTTGACGAGTAGGCATAAAGATGGCAGCACTTCCTATACTCTCCGTGATTTCTGGACGCTTAATACCCCGTTTCCAGGGAAATAAAGTTACTTTATTTCCCTAGCGAAATAAAGTGCATTCTCACCACAGACTTCTTTCACCAGTTGATAAACGGGAACTTACCACTCACAAAATAGGTGGCGTAAAGCGCCCAATAACACGCATGTGTTGCATAAAGGACTTTTCGTTACACTGAGAATCCACCATTGAACTTTGTCGCGATAATAGAGAATCACCCTATATGGTATAAAGAGACATTAAAATCTGACAGGAATCATTCTCTCTTTCTAATTCAGCAGCGTATTCAGTAATATCAGGGCCACGTGTTCGACATGAATGGTCTGGAAAATAAGGCACCCACATTTCATACGAACGGTACTATGGGTTTTATAAACAGCCAATCAACGTTTGCCAGAAAAGGAAAGAAATTCCCGTCAGTTTGGAACTTCTCTCTCCCCGCCCTCTCCCCATCTCTATCCCCCCTCTCTCGCTCGCTCTCTCTCTCTCTCGCAGTTCTGTTACATTATTGTAAAAGGCCCCGATACGCAGTCCATACTACAAGGTGCGTTCTAAAATAAACGAGACTGAGCTAAAATAGAAACGACAGGAGCTTTGTTCTAATAAATTCGAGTTTATTTATTCAAAATAGTCCCCTCCGGCCTCGATACACTGTTTTGCGCGATCCAAAAGCTTTTCG
>JBAGKK010000253.1:6570-24112 GCA_037177015.1 Euceroptres primus
AACGAACTATGACATCGACCAAACTTTAATAAATTTGTGTTCCTACTATCACACTATGAACATAGATTCCAATAAAAGCCATTTTGGTTTCTAGAACGTTCTAAAAGAAGTTTTTAATTTAAAACCTTTTTATTTACTAATTTAATTAAGTTAAAACGTTGATTATGGTACAGTAAATTCTTGCCATTTAAGTGATAAATATTTCCTGTGAGTTGCATTAAGAAACTATATGATTCATTATCGAAATTAAGATAGACTTTTACTTAAATCTAGTACAAAATTTATCCTAAATTTGATACCTTAAATTTAATATATAATCATTACTGAACTTAAGTCGTAGTCCTCCTTATATTGTAAGAATTTTAAGCAAAAGAATACTTGTTTCAAGTATTCGTTTTTACAGCGCACGTTAAGCACTCCTTTAAAATTTTTTTTTTTCATTATGTCAATAATTTGAGAGTATTTGCACACCTATATGAAGAAATATTACCTTTAGTTTTGATGAAGTTAAAATTGCAGAAAATAAAAACTATTTCCCCTTGAAGGTCACGTGTCCTACAAAAAAAAATTACTCTCTACATTTGAATTAGTCAAAATTTTAATTGATTTCATTCAGTGTCCCATTTCTAGCTAATTCATTAGTGAATTTTGTCTGAATTGTAGAGAAATTGAGTGATTCAAATTTAAAGAATAGCGATCTGTAAAAAATTTTTTGAAAATCTGAAAAAATACAGAATAACTTTCTCTTCGTGAGAAAGAAATTTCCAGAAAATCGAAAAGTCGGGATTTCGTGCGACCCCCTATTGTATTTGTTTTCATATTTGCATACAGAAGAAACTTCTCGTATTCGGCTTATCAAGATTTATACGGATTTTCTTGAGGAAGTGTTAAAATAATTGGCGGATTTCTTTTTCTTTTCTGACAATCGAACAAAGTATGATGTTTCCTGTTCGCTTTACCTTATAAAGTGTCATTTGGATGACCCAACAATGAGTTATTGGCTTTCAAAGTGTGCGACTAAATCTGCTAGTTGGCTTCCCTGCATTATAGGCCAAGTGGAGAGCTTGTTCTTTTACAACGGACAACACGAAGGATATAATCGATCGATTGGAAAATCTTTGTTTTATAACAAGTTAGAAAAGTGGGAAATCATTGAATTTAATTGGTAAATTATCTATGTTACTTATAAAAAGAAACAATTGTTCAAAAGTAAGTCATGCTATTTTTTGATAGTAAAATAACAATGGCGGAGATTAATTAGAAAATGCTATTTTATTGTCCTCTGAGAGTTTCAAATTTTTATAAAATATTTCAGTAACATTTTTCCTTTCATTTAATGTCAATGTAACTCGTGGATGAAATTCGAGAAAAATGAAGTTTGTGCCTAATGGAAATTATTTTCTAAAGAATTTCATAAGTCTATTCCACAAAGAGTGTTTCATTTTCTCTTTAGCATAGACAATTTCGAAAGATTGGTGTAAAAGTGTAAAGCTCTTATGGGACTTCGTTTTCATTGGAAAGTAATTACGAGGAAGTAATTTACGGTGGGTTTCGCCTTCCGGCTGAGTATCGAACGACTTCGCAGAAAAGTTGAGTATCATTGCGACGAGCGACATAAAAAAGGGAACGTGAATCGTGGTAATTTTTCCTTGCCTGATTGTTACCGGGAGACTTTTCCAGTAGGCATAGACATTTTTTTCGCGTTCATTTGGATTTCTCTGCCGCTGAAATGTCCGTTTCGCTACTGAATGAGTGATCATATACAACTGGCTTTATCGTGCCTTCCTTTTAAACCTGGAATGTGATTCCACCCTAATTAACGAATCATTCATCGACACTGTAATTAATGAGGCCAACTCTGTCACGGAGTATCATTGCGAGTCTTTCGCTCTCATACCCCAACGGCACGAGTACTGTCATCGATTGCTTTGCAGAAAAAGGAAATAGTGTTTCCGCTTGGTCTCGGATTACAATTCGAGACGAATTATTCAATCTCATAATGTTCTTTTTGTTATATTAACGAAAAGGTTATTGCCAACGAATTTTTCTAAGGTCCTTCCTCTCATTTTTGCTGCCCTTTACAAAGCCCATAATTCCTTGCGTTTTGCCCATCATCTTACACCGGATCATTTCTTAACGTTACGATCTACAAGAAAATGCTTTTCCCAACAATCTGCTTGTGAGAAAAGCAAAGAGATTTAAGATATTTATCTTCTTGGTTTTAAACAGTATTCATATATTTCTTGTTTCAGTTTCGAACCAATCAGGGGATCTTGAAACGCTCTTTATCTTATTCGAGAGTCTTGAAAATAATATAGATGAATCATGATATATGTAGTCTTGAAATAAATGGAGACATTTTTATAGAATGTTTTCTGCTTTATGTATCAGAAATTACAGTAATGTAAATTACAGTAAATGAAGGCAACACTATCACAGAGGTAGTTTGAGGTTCCACTAAGTTTTCACGACATAAAAATAAGTGGCTCGTTCCCCAGGAGTACGGTCGCCAAATTAATAATAAATTAGATTGAGAAGTTGCATACTTCCTTCGGAAGGATGTGAGGGCGCTACTCGAAAATGGGTAGATAGGA
Source organism: Euceroptres primus (assembly GCA_037177015.1). Taxonomy (NCBI): domain Eukaryota; kingdom Metazoa; phylum Arthropoda; class Insecta; order Hymenoptera; family Figitidae; genus Euceroptres; species Euceroptres primus. The sequence goes on from JBAGKK010000253.1 coordinate 9,165, forward strand.
AGATAGGTGCGTATTCCTTCGGGGAATCTTAGACGTCTTAACCTCCACTATGCTCACGCTCCACCTACCAATCCATTATGCACGTCCCACCTAATTGATTCCTTCTTCCCTTTCCTAAGTCTTTCATTTCACTACTGCATTTTCCTTTCTACTAAAGAAGATCCTCAAAGATAAAAGTAAAACTATCCTAATCGTCGTTTATTACAGACCTATAACAGATATCTGTTACCATCGTGGTAATGTACAATTTTACACTATCATTATCCCTATTGTTTTAGTAAGAAATATTCCCTATCAGAGAATGGATGCAATTACAATGAGAAGATTCAAGAAATGTCAGGATACTTAACTTTTCATCAAGTTCTACTATTATCAAAGCTAATCAAATTTCTGTAATTGAAGATGCGTGGTAATATAGATGATCTGTTAATGTAGAAAAACTGTTAATGTAGAAAAACGTAATCAAAATTGTAGTCAAAGTGCTTTGTGTAACGTAACTAGAGGGTTAAGTTGTAGCAACCTTGAGTTTCGAAGTTAACTCGAAATGGTAGGTTTCAGGCTAATCGTGTTTCAATGTGCAATAGTATATGTATACTTTGACAAAAGTTTTGATGGCAAATATTGCTAAACTTCTTGATTGAATTTTGGTAGGTTTAATTGTCCTTTCGTGTAACCTAAGGTGAGAGGTTCTCAGAATAGATTCAAACGAGATTAGGCACTTTGAATCAGTATCGTTTTTCTTGAAGGAAAATTACATTGTATCCTTAATCCACTTATAAAAAATTATATTCATATTAGGGTGGGCCGAAAAATTTTTTGTTTAGTTTTTCGATCAGGATAGGAAAAATCTTATTATATATATAAATAGATTTCTGTGATTTTTTACAGATTTTTAAAACGTTATCTTCCGTTAGCAGAAATCATTTGAAGTTTGAAAGTTCGAGAAAAGTGTTTTTTTTACATACATATTTCAATGCTGCTTCCACAGTTATCTTCGAAATCATTTCCCCCTGTTCAAATTTGTTTATCACAACATGCCATATGATTTTAAAAAACATTTTTTGAAGAAAAAAAATTCTGGTGGTAAATACACTTACGTAAAGTAACAATTTGACTTAAAAACTAGTGTTTTAAGGTAAACAAAAGTGGTTAAAAAACATAAAATTTTTTTTCAATTATCCTTTTTACAGGTCTTTCATAACATAAAGGCGTAACAAAATCTAAGAGGACACATCAAAATATTTAAAAATGTAACTTTAGTGCATCAAAGAGTAAAAAAATATTTTTCATGATTGTTGAATTATTGTGTTGTGAGTGATTTCTCCAAGAGTTTTTTGTAAATCAAATTGGTCTCTTCTTCCAATTTACAATAATACGAGACTTCTAACCCCTTTGCAGAAGTTTAACCCTTCTACTTATATGGTTACGGCTGTGAATTCATTCCCGTTTAGTTAGGGTATATTTTATTCTAACATATTTCTTTAATAATTTGCTCCAAAATAACGCTACTAATATTTGTTTAATAGCAATACTTTGATTCTTGCTTTTATTAGTAATTATAAATTATTAGTGATAATGATTGTTTTTCCATATCAAAATAGAACTAAGTAGGGGATACTACACTTTAAGTAGATCACTAAAAGTTGTACTTTTTAGAAAATTGAGAAAAGTAATTTACAGTATGGAAAATGTCAACTTTACCTTTAAATATTTCCAAAAATTGTTATAAAATTTTCCCACTATATTTATGAATTGAAAGGTCGTCGGGCAACAGGGCGTTAGTGTCAACACGCGAATTTTACGGGAGACACAAAAAACTAATTTTAACGCTTTTAATTTTTTAAAAAAATTAGAAATTACTTTCGAGCTATTACTTAGCTCTACTGAATCGTGAAAGGAACGCTTTGAAAAAAACAACCATCTCCGAGAAAACCCGTGTCAAATGAATGGTGCGTCCCAAAAAACGCCGATTTGGACTCTGTAAGAGTTGTTATAACTGTTTTATTTATTAATTTAAAAATAAAAATAAAAATACGTCTCGAGCTATTACTTAGGTCTATTGAATCGTGAAAGGAACGCCTGAAAAAAACAACCATTTCCGAGGAAACCCTTGTCAAAGAACGAAGCATTCCCAAAAACACCGGTGCTGACACAGAAAAAGCTGCATAGCTTTTTTATTTTTGAATTTAAAAAAAAAACTAAAAATTTGTCTCGAGCTATTATTTACCTCTATTCAATCGTGAAAAGAGCAGGCTGAAAGAAGCAACGACTTCGGAGAAAAAAATTATCAAATATCGATTTCGAGGATGACATTGTGAAAAACATGATTTCTTTTAACTGTTTCAGCATGTAATTAATTATCTATATAAATAATTTTTTCGTACAACTAATGCTTTTTTTGTGTGGCCACAACTCTCAGAAATGACACTTTGGGCCATAAAGGCCAAAAATGCACTCCGTGGCTCATGGCAATTACGCCCTTATGCACAGTTTTTCTTACCTTGACCCACTTCCAAATCGAACTGAATCAAAATCTTCTACAGAGACATGTGTTAGGAGAAAAAAAGTAGTGTAAGCTAATAAAACGATTTTCGGAAATTTGACACTTATGCCCGTTTGCAGTGTCGCTCTTCAAATATGCTAATTTTAAATTATTTTTATTTTCAAGAGACATTATTTAAGGATAACCCCTATTCGCATCTGAAATTTTTAAAACAGATTTATAAAATCGAGGAAAATCACCATATTGTTAAATATAACAGATTTTAAAAGAGAAATCCGAGGAGAAATTACGGTCCCAAGTCTATTAACCCTATTTTTACAAGAGAGACGAAAAACCTTCCAAAATCTACAATTTACAACAAATTGAGTTCAATTTTTGTATGTGTATAATGTGATCTACCAACCTAATGACCATTATACAAAAAAATAGGTGGTCCAATTTATGTTTATAATTCAATGAAAATGCCGGTGGACTTAGGACCGTTTTACTTTCCCTAGAATTACATGTAGAAAAAGACAACAAATCGCTAAAGAAATGACTTTTAAAATGAATTTTTTTATTCATTATAATATAATCAAATAGCAAAAAATAAAGATCAAAATTTTAGTTTTGATTTTAATTTTAATTTTATTTATTTTCTTTATAACCTTTCTATTTGTCAAAAGGTTAGATATCGAACATGAAATTTAAAAAAAACAATTGAAACAATTGAATAGTTACGCTTTGATTTAAATACTCTGATTTTGCAAAATATTAAGACACTTTTAAATAGCTAATTTATGAGTAAATACTTAGAAAAACTTAATTTTATTCACTGAAATAAGTGTAAAAAAGAATAAAAAAGAAGCGGGTGTCGATAACTCAATTTCGTCAAAAAGTGTACTTAGGACCGTTTGATTTTCTCTGACTCATTTGTTTATTTGAGATTTATGAGTTTGTTTATGAGATTTATGAATTTATTAAATATTGAGTTTATTTGAGAATTAGTTATTTGAGATTTCTTTTCGTTTTAGAAAAAAATTGTATTTCTGATTCAATCTGCATCATTGTTAGTGTATTTTGTTTTTTAAAATATTACCTACAATTCTATTTAGATGGATTTTATTAAAAATAAGCTTACTATGTAGATAGATAGTTAGATAAAATATTAGTCAATTAAGAATTTAAATTTTTATGCAAATTTAACTGTGGTTTAATCAAAACCAACCAAATAGAATTGTAGATAATATTTTAAAGAACAAAATAAGTTATCTATGATGAAGATTCAATTAAAATTACGATGTTTTTCAAAAGCGACAGCAAAAATACAAAAAATCTCAAATAAGTAATGGTAAATAAATAATTACAGATTCAACTATTCTTTTTTAAATCACAATTAGATTTCTCTTTTAAAATTTAAAATTTGAGGCACGATAAGGGGTGAACATCCTTAAGTTCTAATTTGATGGAACAAATATTAGGGTGAATTAAAAAATATATTAGAAACCAGAATTTGCTTAGCACTGAAAAAGTTTCATCTTGTTTATTTTAATTTTGCTTAATTTTCATTTGAGTTTATCTAGGAGGTTATCTGTTTTGAAAAAATTATAAAAACTCTAAAATATATATATATTTTTCCAGCCTTTGGAAACTCTTTCTAAGGTTAAAAAAAATGTAGCTGAAAAAATATTTCTGTAATTGAAGAAGAAATTGTGTTTGAAATGTAAATTATGACTTTAATTAACAAAAAAAAATATTGCTTTATAAAGATGTTACAGTTGTCACCAATAATTTGGAAAATATTGTTGATTTTGAAAGAAAACGTTAATCTTCCCATGTTTAAAAATTCTCGAAAATTACCTGGGAACTTCCCGGGAATTTCCTGAAAATTTCTCAGGAATTTGCTGGGAATTTTTCGTAAATATTATGAGATTTTCTCGAGAAATTGTCTGGAAAGTTCCAGAATATTTCTTGAAATATCTTGAAAATTTCAGGCGAATTTCTATACAATTTCTCAGGAAAATCGATCTAGAATTTGTCCGAGATGATCAGGGAACTGAGCAATTGTGCTGAAATAGGTTTTTTACATTCAGAAATATAGCTGGATGATTCTGAAGTTAGTTTTAATTTTTTATCTTATATATTATCTTCCACTTATTTTCTATATTCTGTTTTGTCAAGAGAGTTTTGATTCCTGTATTTTAAAAGATAATTGTTTACACATTAAAGATTAAATTCTGCAAGTTTCACAAAATATTAAAAATTGGTCAGATACTGCTCCCTTTCTTAGATTAATATAAAATAAAAATCATGTGTTTTGTTGGCACTAAGTTTAAAAATAAATATTTTTATTCTAAAAAACACATGAATTTTATTTTTAAATTAATCTAAAAAAGTGAACAGACTGGAGCTGACGGAAACCAATTTTTAATATTTTGTGCAACTTACAGACCATTTGACCAGGAGATTTATAAATTCGCTCTGAGACTCAAAAAAGAAATAAGTAAATACTCATTGCTTACCGTGAATTGTTCGTAGTTTTTTACGTATTTATACAATGCTCATTTTCATAAAAACTAATTACGTTTTAAAATATTTTTCTTAATGTAAAAAATCTAATTCAGCACAATTGTATAGTTCTCTAAACATTCCGGGCAAATAGAAATCGATTTTCAGGAAATTCCCGAAAAATTGTACAGAAATTCGCTGAAAATTTTCAAGATATTTCAAGGGGTATTCTGGAACCGTTTCACTCAAAACGGAGGGAATTTCTCGGGAAAATTCCAGGCAATTCTCGAAAAATTTCCGAGGAATTTCCGGGAGTTTTTTACATGGGTTGAAGCAGTAGACACCTTCTAAAAATTGATCGGGATGTGAATAAAAGTTTGACATATGAAGTGGCTTAATAGTGGCGTAGTTTAAAAGGCCATAAGCATGTCGAAGGGATGATCGTCATCAGCGGGACATTTTCGAGCCTATAATGCCCAAGAGTGGAACTTAATCAAATGGTAAACGGGTGGAAAACAAGCAATTCGAGCCATCGAGCTAGCATCGTTGGGGCGAGGTGAGGGAGTGTAAATCTGATAAAATCATCTCGAACCCTCGGTATCGACCCTTTCAGTGCAAAGCAGAGGCGTTCTCGGGTTGCTAGTAAATATATCTGATCAACCCTGTGGATGTAAGTAACGTAAGTAATGTAAGAGGGTGGTTGTTGCTACGGTTGTTATTAAATGAGACAGCCTAATAGGCCCATTACGGACCCTTTGGTCCATTCCGACATAATATAATCCTCACCGCACGCGCACACCAACCCCAGGTTTCTTTCCACCCCCATGTGACATCATGTATCTCAATCTGCGTTGTACCTCAACGCCTACTCAGACCGGATAAACGACAAAATCTTATCTGACGTTACCAATTCCACGAACCACCGATAAAACGACGAGACTCAAAACACATTTCTGAATCTCTTTGTGAGACTCGAACCATCAAGAGGAGAGGCATTTTGAAATACTTCCTTAGTCCGAACTTATGAAGTAGTAAAGGTACTCTTTCACTATCAAAACCTTCAAAGGCAGGCTTCGAATAGGCACCCGCGAAAGCTCCGTCCGCCGACAAAACTTTTGGCCAATGGGGTACCGACGTGAGTCGGTGCTTTGAAAAGAAAATGTTATTTCTCTTCGAGGTAAGATTGCAATTCAACAGAGGTCTTGTGCTTTTGCTAGTGATTATTAGGCTACTACTATAGAGGCTAGCATATCTGCTAGTTTTCTCTATAAAAGGATTTAGCCAAATAGTAAAATGCTTAAACGACTATTATGCAATAGTTTTTGGATACAAAATAATGATATAAGAGATTTTTTTAAAATTCTAAATTAGTACCTGAGAAAACTTAAAGGTGAAAATGATTCAGTTTAAAGAAAGTCTGAATATTTTTACTTGTAGGATTTTAAATGAAATTTGATGGTTTGATCTCATAGCAAAATAGATTTTATCGCAGTACTTTGGACCCTTTTAATAACCCTGCCCGAACAATAATAAAAATAATAATAACACCTGCCGCATAGTCCGATGCTTTTTGGACTGCCAAGAAGAAAACGGCTAGCCGCTTTTTTGGGCTGGAAACGGAGGATCATTCCCGAAAAGAAAAAGAAAAAAATAAGATTCCATTTTTGGTTTTTAAACCTTTAACTGCGGTTTTATTTTATTTTTATGACTATAATTTGATTTTAACTTTGTTTTGTGTTTGTCGGGAATGTAGTATGTTGTCCTTTGTGTTTAGAAAATTTTAATTGTTGACTGGCCGTTGAACTTGACTTAGTCCGAAGAGCGCCCTTACGACCAGGTCCCTTCAGGGCCTGTGATAAAAAACTAAAATATAATAATAATAATAAATGGTTTGATCTTTGGCACACTATTTCAAAAGTTTAAAATGTCAAAAATGATCAAATTAGTAAATTATTTATAAATTAAAGTTAAAATGAAAAAGTGTTTAAAACTTCAAAACTGACAATGAATATTTAATAACTTTGAAATAAATTTACCTCCAGCGGATAATAACAGTCAATAAATTATTTAATAATGTATCAGTACTAGCATAAAGTTTTTTTTACATAATACAAAATATCATTAAACGTTTAGAAGATTTCTGAATTACCATTTGGGTAATTAATTTTAAATCATTAAACGTGATTTATTACCGATTAGCTATTCAATGAAATGCATTTCAATGTGTTAGTATTTCAAGAGATGTTATATTATCATTAATAATCAAATTGCAAATCAAAATGTCAAAAAGTTGTGGCCATGTTTGTGACTAAAAAATCAGCTAATTTTTATCCAGTGAAATTTAAATCTATTTTAACTAGAATATTATATAATTCAGTAATGAAAGCTACTTGATAAAGAATACAACTTACGATCCTTTTCACACAATCAAAAAATATTTATTCACCAAGTGACTCTTGTGTTTATTTAAATTTACCAAAATATAAATGGTATTATTCTCAATGTTGAAAGAAATGAATTGTTTATTCTGAAAATTGAAATTGAAAATGTTAAAATTTTTTTAAAATATCAGGGGAAAAGCATATAAATAAAAAAAATAACAAAAACTTATAAAACCCTCTGGTATAATTTAAATCGATTGGTGTATAAATGGTCCTGGAAACACAAAGCTAAATATGTTCAAAATTACTTCGCTTGTATGGATACATTTAAGTTGTGGTTTCTTGATATTATTTAACTTGACCTGCAAGTATTGTTCCATGAGTATAACATGTTTAAAATGGAATTCACTTTTCTTTAGTCTGTAACTTTTTCGAGCGTGTACGATAAATTTACGTTGATCCCTATCTCGAAACACTCAGCTGTCTTCAGAGAAAATAGGCGAACGTCTAAACAGCGGATTAACCGACTAGCTTTAGGTGTTTACTCGAGCGAGTAATCGGTTACCGGGATAATTAGGCGAATAGACCTTCAAAATTTCTTTCCTACTGTTAACGGTTACTTTCGCTCATTATTTTGTAAACTTCCAGTTTATCTCACGATTACATTTTCAGGTATGCCGAAAATGACAAAGTGTAGTATTGACAACGAATTGTAGTAATGATCTGCAATGATTATTGCAATTTGAATTTTAAACACTTACTTAAACACCTACTTAAAGATTTCAAAAGGAAAGCCCACAATCAATTGCTATAGAAAAAAAAGAATAAAAAGAATAAAATCTTTCTTCGAAACTCTCATTTGCTAGTGTTTTAGAATTATTTCTTCGATGGCAAAAAGCAAAGTAAATATATTGAAAATTATATACATTACCTCAAATTAAATAATAACATTTTTCTACATTTGTTTTTTTACTACATTCTACTGAAATGAAAGAAGCATTCATGTCTAAAAGATTTCAGGAGCACAAAAATATTTCTTTCAGGAAAGAAATAAGTTATCAACTAACTGCATTATTGCAACTCTATAAAAATGCAAAGTAAATTAAAATTCCAAATTGCTCAGCACATTTCATAAAGACCCAGTAATTGAAAGTTTATTTCCAATCTGGATAAAGTATTTATGCGAAATAGGAGTTAATATTTGCACATACTTTACCATTCATCCCCTATTTTGATCTTTATAATTTCTATAGAAACAAATTATAATGCCTGGTTATCGGATATAGCCAGACAGAAAATATGAATCCCAGCAAGGGGGCACAATTATCTCATATTTCCTCCTCAACTGAATACATTTTCGTATTTTGCATCACGAACAAGAGAAAGCGAATTAGAATATATAAACACTATTTAAACTTGTAATGTGATCCTGCAAAGAACGTAAATCATAACTACTGAATAAATCAAATTAATATTGAATACTTTACTGCATTATGTTATATGATCGGTCAAGCATCAGAATCCGATTTCTGGCTACCATCATTGAAATTTCAGTAACTTTTTACAATTTCATCATCATATGAGAAGGTATTGGTTTCTATTCTACTGAGAAATCAGTGAAAAATTACTGGAATTTCAGTGATTAGTCACTGATTTCTCAAAAGATTTTCACTGATTAAGGTATCCAGAAGTGTGTCACTGATTCCCTGATACAGAATGATTCACTGATTCAGTGAAATTTCACTGACTCAAACTTACAGAGTGGAGTTTAATTTCTATCATTTCTTTCCTACTCTCTAAATCTGAATCAGTTAAATCTTACGAATTCATCAGTGAATACATTCTAGCTATGGCAATTAGTAGAATTCTACTAACAATTAGTGAAAAATTACTAAAATTTCAGTAGATTTCTACTGATTCACCAGTAGAAACGTTAACTGAAGTTTCAGTGATGCTTACTAAAATTTCAATTATCGTTTCTACTGGTGAATCAGTAGAAATATACTGAAATTTTAGTAACTTTTCACTAATTGTCAGTAGAATTCTACTAATTGCCATGGCTAGAATAAAGCTACTGATGAATTAGTAAAATTTAACTGATTCAAAGTAAGAGAGTTCGAGGATAATTTTTTAGAATAAGGGTTTTAAATTTAATTTTTTAAACCGATTCCGTCTTTTGAAATTCATAATATTTTATAACAGTAAGTGAGAAGATAAGTCTGGATATATTTTATTTTTAAACCAATCACTCCATAATTTTATTTTTTCAAAAATGTTTTTATAATTGATTTTAAATGAAAATAAAATACTAAAAAGTCCTATCACGAAGTATTTAGAAGTTAATCATCATAAAAAATATATCCGGTTATTCTAACTAGAATTTTAGTTAGGCTCTACTTAACATTCCTTTCCGGCTGTCTTAATTAGAATTTTGGTTATTCAAAATAGATTTTCTAATTTTAAAATTTACTAAAAATTCTGGTAATTCCAAACAGAATTCTGGTTAAAACAACAGGAAAGAAATGTTAAGTAGACCCTAACTGGAATTCTGATTAGAACACGGAGAAAAGTAGATAGTAAAAAGAAAGGGAAATTAATATCTGGACATTGAACTGTGGGACATCTAAGATATTAGGGTGTAATATCTAGATATTATGATTTAATTTATGAGATGTTATATGTAAATATCTAGGTTACACCTAGATATTACACCCTAATATCTTAGATTGCTGTTTTAGCTTTAGATAGCTGTATTAACTTCTCTACAGAAAATCCCAAGATATCGTTTTAATCTGCAGCAAAATGAAAAATCGAAAAACAAAAGACTATGACAATAGAATAAATGATCCATTTCAGATCAAAATAATATCGCTGCAGATTCAAATAATACTCCACGATTTACTGTGCCCTCCTCTTCATTATCTATTTTTCTCAGTGAATAACCAAAAACTTTTCTGTGTGTAGAATGACGATTGAGATTCTTTCTCACATTTTTGATTTTCACAACTAATGTTTCACAATTCACATTTTGTATTCAAACTGTGTTCTCACAAAATTTATAATCGAATGTTAGATGTGACAATAAAAAATGTGAAATGTGAGAAAAAATCATAATTGTTCTTCAAGTCTTCTAAGTCCTTTCTTTGCACGTTCATAAAAACTCACAAAATTTTGCAAATCAATATAATTTTTGAAACTCATTTCTCTCCCTCACTAATTTGTAATCTTGATGCAATCAAGTACCTGGAGAGCATTGCAAGATCCGCCGACGCTTGATGTCCAATCAGCGTGCTATTTGCATCACTAGAAGAATAAGTCGATACCGGACTAGTGGTGCTGATGGCGCATCCAATCCCATCGGAATTGCTCCTCGCTTCCGTCGAATGATTTACCTGTCTCTGACCCCCAGGTGGTTTCAAAGATGGCGAAAGTATTCTAGAACCTGGACTTCCACACGAAATCAGCCTCTGATTACTCTGCGAATTCGGGGGATGCAACGGCGACGATCTATCCGCGTCGGACTGTCGTTCTCCAGAAACCGACGTCGAATCCGCCGGCGGGGATTCCGGTCGTCCAAGAATACTCGAAATACTAAATGACGTATACTGAGAATTGCAAGCCGGCCTCAGAGTTGCTTTACCAACATCAAAACTAAACGGATTCCCAAGTCCGCATCCACTCTTTCCATTCTTTTCCTGAAGTAGCATTTCGGCGGGTGTGGAACTGCTTCTCGAACCATCCAACTCCAAATCCTCTTCCGAGACAACGGACACTTCAATTTCCGTTTCACCCGACATGTCCTTCACCCCCGAAATATTCACAATTTACCTCACTCGTGACCGTCCACCAAAGTCGGTTTTTTTTTCCTTTTACCGACTTTGCTTTTTTCGCCGACGGACCGAATTCACCTAACGCAAAAACATTCACCCGACACATCCATCCTGGACCGCATTTCGGATGCTGGTCCCAGTGACATCTTGGATTATTAGCAGAAACGAAACCACATCCACGCATTCGACGGAAGGTCGCGCCTCGAGAATCGTCGGCGATTCGAACGATCGACCGACATTCGTAAGCGATACCTGGACAACAGGATGATAGGGGACAAGATGCTTGGTGAATCCACCCCCGCCCACTTCTCCAACCCCACCCTCAAAAGATCCCACCACTCTTTCTCAATCAGTCTCCCTGCCTCACTCTCAAAACCCCTGCTCTCTAGTCAACCCACTCCTCGCATAAATGGCTCACAATTTCCACTTCCTCCACTGATCACTGCCTAATTTCGCGGCCGGCCACTTTACAGATAAGCATTTCGGTACACAGATCTTCCACTTTTCCCACTTTGCTGACTTATAGTTTCTTCTAGTTTAGATATCACTCTCACTTTTACAAATACATGATGATTGCAACTCTTTTTCCGATCTTTCTTTGATTCTTTGACCTTGTCGATTTAGGGGTTCACTAACAGTTAAAAAATCCATGATAAATGTTTTCGTCTTGAGTGTTTAATCGTGTTATGGACGAAAGGTGGCAGGTGGGGTGGCTCGTTTACAGCGAGCGACGGACTGGTGATCGGCACTCCGCTTGGCACTAAGGGTTGCAAACGCCGTAGAAAACCGCAGGTCACACGTATATGCCGGCGCGTCACTGGTTCTCTCAAGCACGGGTACTCTCGTACACAAACAGTAAACATGCATACACACATGACTACCACGCACGTGCCCTGTGCAGACACAGCCGGTGAAAAGAGACACACTCTCGAGAGGTGGATAGATGAGAGAGTGAAGCAACCACAGAGAAAGAGAGAGAGAGAGGCGGAAACGTTGGGGTTGGCTCATTGGAGAGGGACGGAAAAAGGGGAGAGGCGAGGAAAGTGAGCAGAAGGGAGGGAGAAAGTAGGGAGCAAAGATGAGGGGTTTGAAGAGCGAGAGAGGGTGGTATCTCGTGTACTGACTAAGCTGAAAGTTGTTGCAGTCGACGAGAGAGGGTGGGGGCGGAGTTTAGCTTTCAGAGGACGGCTCTCTCGATTTCTCATAGGGTGGAGCTGCGATCGATGGCCTGCGCTACGTCGGAGCGGTTAGGGGTAGTTTTCGGAACGGACCAATCGCGTGAGTCGGGTCCTTAACTCGCAAGATATACTCCGCTTGTTTAGCCGGAAGGGGTTGTTCAGGGTTGGTTGCCTACCAAAATGAGGGAGATGGTGAGAGAGATTGATAAAGAGAGAGTGAGAGAGAGTGGGGTGGGTACCGGTGTGTCCGTCCCGTGCCACGTCGTGTTACTTATCCATTATAACACTCCAAGATCTTGATTTAAGCCTGCAGCCAGCGGTGAGCTTTTAACCAATTAGCCTTTATAGCTAACCCCTCTCTCTCTCTCTTCCTCACTGCAACTCACCCTCGATGGTTGTCCTGCTCTCGCTTTACTATACACCTCGTAGGTACTCTACTACCCCGTCGCGCGATATACCCGACTAATCTACCGGTTCTCTCTTTCTCCCTCCACCTTTCTTCATTGGCAATGGTATCTCACTGGAGCTCTATTTGCTAGATTGTAGAAGTGTATGCGGATGTAATGTCTTTAGTCGATTTAGAGTGTCTTGCGAGAAATGCGAGATTTTGGAATTATGTATGTTTTAATAAGGTGAGATTGAAGATTCTCCTCTCGCTTGAACGGGGTTTTTGTGCCGGTTTTGAAAAATCGGAGACAAAACTCAAGGAACTGTTTTTCTTGATCTTGGAGCTGATCTTACGTTTCGTATTTTTAACCTTTAGAAATACGTGATCTTTTCATCGAGAGTTTCTTGAAGGATTAGTTTCTTATTAGGGTTATGACTAATTAGATGGGGTTTTTGATTATGATTTGTGGTAGATTTATCAATTGTAATCCTTCCCTAAAAAATTGACGGCCCAAAAACTCGCAATGTCGATATTTCATTGTTGTCGCTTTTCCGCAATACTGATTGGATTTTTTAAAGAAACTTAGACCAAGTTCAAGTCATAGATGTGTACAGTGAACTTCAAAATTAATCAAATCTTTATGTTAATTTTTATATCAAGAAGAATGAACCCAAAGTTATTTTTAACGAATTTTGGAAATAAAACCTAAGGGAAATTTATAAAAAAAAAACAGTTTGGGTTATAATTGTTTTCTTAAAAATAGTTATTAGGATATTTGTGTTTTTTCCTTCCGTCTTAAAGAAAAATCATAATTTTCATTCAATTTCAATTCTCAACAGCTCATTTTGATAATAAAAACGTATCGAATAGAACTGTAAACGATCTTCTAAGGCACAAAATTAGCCATTGAGAATTGAAATTGAATGCAAATTACATTTTTGTCTAAGACGAGGGAAAAAAACACAAATATTTAAATACCGTATAATCACCTATAACTTCGGACACTGGCCCTAACTTTGGACACTATTATTCTTGGGTTAATAGTAATTTTTTAAAACAAAATTAACTTTTCACATCATGTCAAGCTTTGGGATTTTAATTTATGTTACTTTTATGCCATCCAATTATCTGGAAACAAAGAAAAATGGGTCTCCGAAGTTTGGGGCAATGTTCGAAGTTAGGTGATTCTACACTAACTACTTTTAAATAAACAATTATAATTCGAACTCTTTAAAATTCATTGGAATTAACAAAAAGGTCTTTTTGGTTGATTTTATAATTCAATATGAATATTGATTAATTTTTAGTTTGACTGCACGAGGAAAACATTCTTAAAAGCCATTTTCAAATATAAATTCTTGAATTTGAATAGATTCAATTTTAAAAACTTCGAATTATGAATAAAAGGAACATAATTGAGTTTTAAATTTTCAAATTTCATTTTAACGATTTATGTATATTAAATGGCAAAATTAAAAGAAAATGCAGAGAGGAGATAATTATCGCGCGTAGCGCGCGAAATGATCTAGAGGATGTTAATATTAATTCATAATTCCTTATTATTAACTCATAATTCATTAATATTAATTCATAATTCACTAATATTAATTCATAATTCATTAATTTAATTTCATCACTCGAGCTCTGCCGTCCTAACAAGGAAAGTAGTAAAAACATTTCGAATAAGTTCCTCGTCTTTTTTTAACCTCAATTTCTGACCTCAACTATTCACCATCCAAAATACACTGAAGCTCCGGTCAGGGCCGTATGAACTATTTCAGTTTGATTTTTGTTACGAGTGAAAAATACTTTTTAAATATAAGTTTAATTTAACGTTTACTTTACTGTTAAGTTTCATTTAGTTATTATTTATGAATTATTATGTATAACGCATAACCAAAACACTGAAAACGAACTGATGCGAGCCGACATAATTCAACGCGTAGACTACTGCGTCACTATTGCGCACTTTGTTGCTACGCTACTTGCGCAACGCTGCTGAGCTCCGAGCTCGGCTTTCTCGTCCCCTTGGACCCCTCACCCAAAAACCAAATTCTTGGAAGAATTATCTCGGTGCTAACGAAACCGGGGCCATGACAGCCCATTGCAGATACGACACATCTAGTTACCACTAGAAAGTTTTCATATACATATCGTATCTGCAATTTCGTTACGAAAAAT
>JBAGKK010000253.1:24212-34359 GCA_037177015.1 Euceroptres primus
TATTAGTTTAGAAGGACAGGGGAGTCATTTTAAATGTAGTTACGACTTTTCTTGTTGGCACGTCGATAGGGTAGGTCGAAAAAACAAAATTTTGGAAATCGGAAATGGAACCATGTAAAAAAGTAGCGTATTAGGGCCTTGAAAAAGTATAATTAATTTGGCGGATTCGATCTATAAACGCCTTGGTTCATTAATTCATTAATTTAATTTCATCACTCGAGTTCTGCCGTCGTAACAAGGAAAGTAGTAAGATTTCATTTCGGATAAGTTCCTCGTTTTTTTCTAACCTCAAGTTCTAACCTCAACTATTCAGCACCCAAAATAAATTAGAAAACTATTTCTGATTT
Source organism: Euceroptres primus (assembly GCA_037177015.1). Classification (NCBI taxonomy): domain Eukaryota; kingdom Metazoa; phylum Arthropoda; class Insecta; order Hymenoptera; family Figitidae; genus Euceroptres; species Euceroptres primus. Next base: position 24,560 of record JBAGKK010000253.1, read on the forward strand.
GCAACTTTATTATCATGCAAATATATTCATTTAACAGGTTTTTATAAACTCGAATTTCATAAAAGACATTTTATTTCAGATTTTTTTACTGACAGCCCATTGCAGATACGACACATTTAGTTACCACTAGAAAATTTCCATATATCGTATCTGCAATTCCGTTACGAAAAGTTGAAAAAAAACAATTTCTCGTTACCAGGTGAAATTTTGGTTCAAATTTACCCTGAAAGCAGTGTTTTTACATATTTTTTCTATATTTTATGCGAAAATTTATCGTGCAAATGTGAAATATTAGTTTAGAAGGACAGTGGAATCATTTAAAATATAAGTATGATTTTTGCCACTTAGGCCTTAATAGCCGACAGGCCTTATTACCCGTGGGTACCTTAGTTACAACTTTTCTTGTTGGGACGGCATGTAAAAAATTTGTTGGAAATTTTTCCGAAGAAAATTTGCCAGCTTATAACCCGAACATTTTGAAATTTTTCCTAATGCATTTGGAAATAATTGGAAAAAATTCCATTTGGAAATAAATTGGAGATTTATTTACACCATCTCCTAGGGTTTACGAAATATCTCCTAACTTTTTGGAAATTAACCAATATATTCGGAAAATGTTCCAATATTCTCGGAAAAACGTATATCCGACTTTTTTCGGAAAAATTTCATACTATTTGGTCTTGAAAATTTCTAAATTTTTTACAGTGCAGAGCTGTATTTGTTAGAATGTAGAAGTATGTGGATGTAACGTCTTTAGTCGATTTAGTGTCTTCCGAGTAATGCAAGATTTTGGAATTATGCATGTCTTAATAAGGTAAGATTGAAGATGCAGATAGGTATTTTCTCCTCAGTTGACTGACACAAAAACCGACAGTTTTTTTGCCGGTTTTGAAAAATCGGAAACGAAACATACATCGGGGATGAATTCAAGGAACTGTGTTTTTCGTGATCTTGGAGTTGATCTTACATTTCGTATTTTTAACCTTTAGAAATACGTGATCCTTTCATCGAGAGAGTTTCTTGAAAGATTAGTTAATTATTAGAATGGTGGCTAATTAGATGGGGTTTTTGATTATGATTTGTGGCAGATTGTATCAATTCTAATGGATATTAATATAATTAGTATTTCATTTTTGATCGACGGCTTTTCAGAGTGGTAGTAGTGAACTAATCAATTATGAATTTAATCGGCGGATAATGAGTACGTTAATATTCGAAATAAAGAAATAGAGTAATTATAATATTGCTCATCTATTTTTAGTATCGCTATTGTTAACATATATATTTTTTTATAAAAATGCATTATGATGAAGATCTACTTTGTGAAATTCGTTTCAAATGCAAAAATGTTTCAAAATGTATCAAATCGCGTAGCTTTTAACTTTATATAATTTTATGTAGAATTTTCAGGAAGTGTATTAAAGTACTGTCGAAAATTTTTCCAATTAGGTGTAAGGTGTCCGTAACATAATACCGATAATAGTGTTGTCTTTCCCCCAGTGCTGCAGAAGTCGTACACGTGCCCCTTCAAACCTCAGTAGCCAGACAATTTGCACAAGCTTCGTTTCTTCGGGATTATCCTCCGCATCGTTTCGTAACCGAGCAAAGTGAGCGATTGATTTTTTAACCGTAAATTATTTTTCTATTTAGTTTTCTCAAAAGTAATAGTCGACAATAGTTTACAGTGGTGAAATTTCTGTTTTATATATAATTACCTAATGTCTTATTTTTTTGAATTGCAAAAATAAAATAAACAAAGTTTCTTTATTTGAAATCTCAACTGTTTCAAGACTAGCGAATATTTGTTTTAAAAAAGAACAGAAACGCAATTTAATTCTTGACTTCAATTAAATGTACTCATGTTTCTTCTAATGAGATAATACCTTTCTAAATATGAAAAGAAGGTTATTGCTTTCTTTTTCATCAATTTCGAGAGTACGGTTATCAGCGAGAGTACAGTTTAGAAAGAAATTAATTTTTTAGGTTTTTAGACCACTTAATGTATTTAATATATGTATTATATTAAATATATTATATTATTAACATATTATATTCATTTAAAAATGTTTATTCCGGTCGAACATTTATTTGCTTTCATGGGATATAAAATTGTTAATCTATTAATAGTAGAACAAAAAATCAGAATCATATAATTTTCATGATGGTAAGCGTTGAAGAAAAGAAATTATATAAATTATATATAAAATTTTAATTAAGGTCTGATAGTTGATTAAGTTAAAACTGTGTCTAAAGTGGGACACTAAAATAAAACGTTGACGAAATGAATGGAGCTATAAAGAGATGAAAGAACAAGGTATTATTGAGAAAGGGGGATGGTATACAGTGAATATAAGATGAAGTGGGTACAAGGATTAACAGGACAAAATGCTAAGTGGATAAAGTTTGAAGTAAAATGGAAGCGGAAATGAAATGCGAGTAAAGCATATGGGGTCGGGTAAGATTATTAAAGTGAGGCAGGAAGAGTCATATACACAACGAATAAAGGACTGAGTGAACAAGGTAAAGTCACATTCTCTAACTTTGAGTCGTATAAAAAAGGACCATTTCACTCTGAGGAAATCAGGACCACAATAAATTCTTTTAAACTTTCGAGTTATTTTTTTCTATCTATAAAAAACTCCAGATAAAATTAAGATAGTTTTTAATTCCAAAGTAGTATTTTGCACTTCTTATTTGATTCTTTTTTAAAACCAATCTTTATTTGCTTCCACTTAAAACAGAATCCACAAGGAGGGCATTATATAAAAATCACCCTTTCGCAATGTCACACAAAAATTACATTGTTAGAAGTGTTTTATAATTTTATTACACGTTAAAATTACAAAAATGTAAACCTTGTAATTTTACTATAAATTATTCTTTAATTATTATTTACGCTCTTTGTAATTTATCATCGAAATAATTTGCAATAGCAGACCATGAAATATTATTTGCTATTGTTGTAGTTCTCATACAAACTAACATTAGTTTACGAGTCACTGAAAGAAAAAGAATAACAAACGTAACCTGAAACCAATTTTTCATAAGTAGAATTTTCAGCTTTAGCTTGCCTTTCCAGGAAAATATTTATATACAAGATTACTATATATTTTTTCAAATTACCTACATTAAATTTATAGTAAAAATATTATATTAATTTCTAAGAGTGTATTTTAAAACCTTGAATATCTTTAGCTGTTATGTTCTAATGAACAAAAGTTTCAGAAGAAAAAATATTTAGATAAAGAACTCTAAAATATTTAGATAAAGAACTCTTTAAAAATTTAGATAAAAAATACATTCATGGACTGTAAAAATGCATTTTACACTGCATTTAAAAGTACAGAGAGACTCGTAATACATTTTCTATCTAAAAATATAAAGAAAACACCCCTTATTGTACCTGAAATTCTAATAATCTTTGAAATAGTTTGTAAAATCTAGGAAAATAACTTTATTGTTGATTGTAACAAATTTTGGAAGATAAGTCTAATTGGAATTTAGAACAAAATAGTTTAATCTGTAATTGTTTGTTTAAAATTAACGTAGATGTCCCAGTAATCGTACCGGTCCCAGTTATCGTGCAATTGGCACAAAGCCTAAAGAAATAATTATAAAAGATATTCAAAAAAGTATTTAGTAACAAAAAATGACGAGCTTTAGCATTATTTGTTATCAAAATCAATAACAATCAAGTATAAATGCTTAAAAAATAAGATTGACGGCGAAACGATTACTGGGACTAAGGTCACGATTACTGGGTCATTTACCTTAGTCATTTGAGATTTTGTATTTTCTCTTTCACTTCAGAAAAAAATCATAATTTTAATTCAATCTTCATCAATGATAGTTTATTTTGTTCTTAAAAATATTAGGCAGTGTTTAGTATTACTGAAATTTCCGTACAACTAGCACACAACATAGGATGGGCCGATGATATTATTACTTAATTTTTCGGAAGGATAGCCTGTCCTCCCTTTGTGTTAAATTGACATGAAACAAATTGCTTATTAATAATATTTTATCTTTACTATACCTTCTACCTATTTACCTATTTACCTAGCAAGCTTAGTTTTAACAAAATTCGCCCCAATATATAGGATTATAGGTAATATTTTAAAGAACAAAATTCTTTGATATATTCCTTATTATTTCCTCAAATTTCAGCATTATATTTGTATTTCTCTCTTAATAAACCCGCTGAATATAAATGAAAAATCGGTCGGTAATTCGTGACATCATTATGTATCAAATTCCCTTAACAATATGGTTATTTTCCAGTTAGTGATGCATTCAAGCGAGATCTCGTCTTTCGTCTTATCGTCTCGATATTTTCTTGTCATTATCAAGAATCTTGAAAAAATTATTGAATGGCACTAATCTATATGTTATCATGGTTACCTAAACATCATTTTCACCCCACTTCATGTTGTTCAAAGCAAGACTTTTCGAAAAAAAAACATAAAAATTAAAAAAACATTTGACTGTTCAAGAATCTTGGTAAAAAATATTCTCGAAAATTCGAGCAATATTAAACAAGATCAAGATTTTCTTGTCTTGAGGTGCAACACTAATTTTCCTCGATTTTATAAACCTATTTCAAGAATTTGACGTGCGATGAGGGGTGAACATCCTTAAAGTTTAAATAATTATTTTAGTCTTTGGCTGAGGATTATAAAATTGCAAATTGATAGAAATATTATTTAGAATTCAGTAATTATTGAAAAGCCGTTTACATTTGCTTTTATTATTAATCATAGTACCAGAAATGTTCGGCAAATTAATTTGCGACTAATAGAATATTGAATTGAATTGACTGGAATTCTTTCAAAATTAGACTTGGAAAATCTGAGAAAAACCTGGAATTTTGAAATTGGACTTCTGTAGCAACTCTGAGAGTACAAACAAGCTCGTAATACATTTTCTATCTCGCACATTATTTCTGAAGTGTACGCAACCCACAAAATGAAGTTCTTCGATTGGGCTCAAAAATTTATGAAAAGTTCAATCCTATTGGATGGCACTGCAAAAAAAAAGATTGATCAGTTTGGTTAAAAATTCGCCGACGTTTTAACGTTTTCGATAGATTTTTTCCCATTCTCTCGGATGAAACAAAAAAAATTTTGAAAAAATCATTTTTGAAAATAAAAAAAATTTTTGTTTTTTTTTTGGTTCGACCCTTTTCTTCTTTTTTTTTTGAACTAAAAATAAAGCTTGAGATACTTACTTTCAGATCCGTGAATTGCAAAATTTTGTTTTTTGTTGTTATCGAAAAATTGAATTTTAAGTAATCTGGTAAATTAAAAAAATTTTCCTATGCACGAAAAAAATTCGAAAAATTTATTATATTTACACTTTTTGATAACAAACAATATTGTAAAAACGTAAATTAAAAAAAAAATTTGTTGATTTTATAATTTTTTGAAAATTTTCAAAAATGAAATTTTTGAATTTGATTAATTGTGCATTCTTAATGTGCAGTTCACAAGTAATGTAAATAATATAATAAGTACATATAAATGTTAATTGTACATTAAAAGTGCGCAATTAACCAAATTTTAAAAACTTCATTTTTAAAAATTTTTAAAAAATTCTAAAATCAACAAAATTTTGTTTTTGAATTTCCGTTTTTACAATATTGTCTGTTATCAAAAACTGTACATGCAAAAAATTTTCCGATTTTTTTTCGTGCATAAGAAATTTTTTTTAAATTCACCAGGTTAGTTAAAATTTAATTTTTCGAAAACAAGAAAACAACATTTTGCTATTCTGGAATTTGAATGTAAGTATCTCAAGCTTTATTTTTAGTTTAAAAAAAAAGAAAAAAAGAGTCGAATTTAAAAAAATTAAAAATATTTTTGATTTTCAAAAATGATGTTTAAATTTTAAATTTTTCAAAATTTTTTTTATTTAATTCGAAAGAATGGGAAAAATTTATCGAAAACGTTTGGGCCAAAATTTTTTATATTCCATACATAAAAAGATATTTATATCCGAAATAGAGGCTCTTTGCGCAAAGTACAAAAATTGCACCCTCTCTACCTCGGCGAGGTTTTACCCAAACTGATCAATTTCTTTTTGGTAGTGCCTTCCAATAGAACTAAAATTTTTGTAAATTTGAGCCCGATCCGAGAACTTATTTTTTTGGGTTGGGTCCACATGAGAAATAATGCCCCATCTAGAAAGATAAAAAAAACGATTGAAAAATTAAAAAATTTAAATTAATTAATCAAAAAATTAAAAAACTATTTAAAAATTCTCTGGACATAACATCAAGCGAACAATTAAACACCATCAATTGAATACATGAGAATGACAACTCGGTAAAGACCATTTAAAGTTAGCTCCTAAATTAGGTTATTTTAACTATTACTTAGGGGCCAACTTCAAATGGTTTTTAACGAGTTTTCATTCTCATGTCTTCATTTCTTTTCTTTTACAGCTTTTCCTAATAATTATTGAATATAATTTAATTCCATTTCAATAAAAAAAGTGCTCAATGAACCAAATTTATACATAATAAAACAGAGTACCAAATTATTTCAAAAATCCCTTTACATTTGCATTTATTAATCATAGTACCAGAAATGGTCGGAAAATTAGTTTGCGACCAATAGAATATTGAATTAAATTGACTGGAATTTTTTCAAAATTAGACCTGAAAAATTTGGAAAAAACCTGGAATTCTGAAATTAGACTTCTGTAGCAACTCTGAAAATACAAAAAATTTATAATACATTTTCTATCTAAAAAGATTTAAAAAAACTATTTAAAGTAAAAGTTGATGATCATTAAAAATTCTCTGGACAAAGCATCAAATGAACAATTAAACACTATCAGTTGTATTCTTTTACAGCTTTTCCTAGTAATTATTGAAAATAATTTAATTCCATTTCAATAAAAAATGTTCAATGAACCAAATTTATACATAAAAAAACAAAGTAAAAAATTATTTCAAATACAAATATACAAATATTTCAAATACAAATACAATTTGAAACATAGTTTTGAAACAAGTATTTGAAACATCATCCCAAACATCTTCCCAAAATATACATAAATTCCGAAAAAGGCTTTATTCGAAAGTACTAGACAACATTGTCGATGTGTCAAACAAACGTTTGTTGAATCGACAAAAGCTCCTCTCTGTGCTCTAAGCGGCGCATTTAGTTTCTGCAACTCATTTCCCTTGACATAGGTAAGCTACTTGTGCTATGCTATGAAGACCAAATAGGAGTAATGCTTACTGATGAGGAAAAGAGTGGGGGAGGGGGTTGGCAAAAGTGCGAAAGGGACAAACTCGTGCATACTGGGTTGATCGCGTATATACACTAACATATATAAAAGCGTTTAGACGACGGGGCGTAAACGTGCGACAAAAGCCCGACAAACGCATATATACAAACGTACGTGTTGGTGGTACTATGTGCTCTCAAAAGGTAACGAGAAACCGGCATCCAACCCCCGGGACCGATGGTAAACCTACTTCGGTGATTATAACGAGGTTATACCGAGAGTGCGGCGAACGAGCACTCGAGTGGCCGGAATAGCACTCGAACAGTCGAACGATCGCCAAAGTTTTCAGATCGGCAGATTTGGCTCAATTTGGCACCCGCTTAAAAGATTTCGCAGACGGTACAATGGTTCTGTTGCGGTCCGTCCAATTCTGCAGAACGTTCCATACATAGCTTCTCTTAGCTTCCTCTTTTTACTACCTTATCCCCTCTTCTTTTTTTCTCTCTTTCTCCTTCTCTTTTCTCATTCCAATGCGTAATAGAGAGCAGTATAGTCACGGGCGAGTGCCGCCTGGCGTATTTTACTTTGTGCCCGGTGCGTAAGAGGATTATATCCTCTGGAGAGAAGGAGAAAGAAGGCCTGAGAGAAGTTGGAAAAAGAGAGAGAGATTAAATGGTACTTGAGGGATGAGAAGAGAGAAGGAGAGAAAAAAGGAAGATAGCGGAAGGTAAGTGGTGGGTATGCTTCACTTTTCACGGGGGCCGGCATTGTTCCCTATTATCCGATGTGATTAGTCGATGATGCAGGTAAGCTTCCGCGGGGGGTCCCATTATGCCGCAACGAACGAAACGAATCACTCGGCCGCGAACTTTGGGAGCACAAAATGTATCGAACGATTTTCAGTCTCCTCTCTTTTCTCATCGTTTCATAGACTCTGAACAGTCTACACCCTCGGAGAATGAAGAGAAGGCCTATATCCAGGAAATTTATACTCTTTACGCGTGCCGCAACAAGGTAACTTGATGTTTCGACAACGCGTGTTAGCTAGAACCTTTGTTTTTCCCCGGAGAATCGCTTTCAGGCGAGGATCCCCTAAAAGTCTTGGATTCCATCTATTTTCTTCCAAAGGAAAGGATGGCCAAATGGTATATCAACGGGACTACAAATCGATGCAGACCTCGAAGCGAAGACTACTTTATTCCTATTTTCCAGTAAATATCTTTATATTTTTAAAAAATTACAGTAAATTGGGAATAAACTACTCCGATAAATTATTTTTTCCTTTGATGTAAAAATTACAGACGAAATTAATTTGGCGACCGCTTAACAAATGGCTAATAATTACAGGACAGAGGAGACAAAGGCATTTTTTCTAGCCCCAAGGCAGTTTGGGGTTCATGTTCTTTCCCTTGTGGAATTTTTCTTTTGAAAATTGGAGATGTTTGATGATAATTAATTGATGCAAATACTTGATGAAAGGAAGTTGTTTAAAAATTTTAGAGAATATAAGTTTGTGAATTGCTCGTGAAATAAATGAAATAAAATAAAATAAAAAAAATGAATCTCTTTGCTTGAAGATGGAAGCAAAACTAAAACTCTTGCGATGCTGTTAGGAAACTTGAAATGTTGTGGTCGTAAAAGAAGGTAGAATGAATGGCTGGGGACAAGTAAGGAGATTCTACTGTAAGCACGTGCACTTGACTTCACTCCAGTTAATATTCTAAGCATGACCGTTAAACCCTTTCAAGCTTAGGCTGATATATTTCCACTTTGCTAACTTCTCGCACATTTGCAAATTTCTTATTGTTCAGATTAAAAGTTGTACAAATATTTTGTGCTTCATTTCCTATAATATATTTAATGGCAAATGTTGTTCAACTCGAATTACATTTGAAGGGTGGCATAAGGGGCTAAGCCACATTTTGCCCAAAATTATATTATTGGCTCAAAGAATCAGATCAATTTTAATATACATTGTGACAAAAGGAATTTTTTATAATTTTATTTTTCAAATTTTTATTCAATTTAAAAATTCTTTTTGCATTTTAAAAAATTTTTTAAAACATTTTTTCTCAAGTTTTTTCAAGTCGTTGCAACATTTTTTAACTTTTTGAAACTCCACATAGCTCCAAATCTACTTTGCTTCTGCGACTTTAAATTGAAAATAGGATGTTATACTTCGTGGTCTAAAATTGAGAAAATATGCGCCTGGTTCAAAAAAAATTTCCCCTCTATTTATTCAATGACTTTTTTAAATCAAACTTTTCATGCCTCAATTCAGTACTACAGTACCTCTGTAGCAAGTTTTTTTTTTTTTTTTTTTGAAGTTGAAAATTGGATTTTTAATCAGCGTCTAAAGTTTTAAAAAACGCGCATCAGGAACGAAAAGAAAAATTTCCCATCCATTTTCTCGGAACTTAATGACATTTTAATCAAACTTTTTTTTTTGTCGATTCAGCTACTCAAAAGCTGAAGGGAAAATTTTTTATTTTTTTCTGAAATTGAAAATTGGATTTTTAATCACCGGCCAAAGTTGAGAAAACATACGCCTTAAGCAAAAACAA
>JBAGKK010000253.1:52219-79375 GCA_037177015.1 Euceroptres primus
GATCCAATCCACATATTTATTTTGCAGAATTTTAAGTTTATCACATGGGAATTCGAGAAAATCGAAAAAAGTGATGACCGTCTGTAGACGGTCTTAAGTGGTTAAGGGTTAATCAAGGTTTATATGAAGTTTCAGCTTTATAAACATAATCGAAGCGACATTTGACAGAATGAAATTCAACGATCGCAGAAAACGGTTCTAAAAGGACTGCTTAATAGGATGAAACTGCATGATTGCAGAAAATGACTGGAAAGAATGAAAATTAAATCCAGTGTTGTAGCTTGTTGCATTGAAACCGATTTGACTGAATCACCTTTATGTACATGCAACGCAATCAGCTGTGCGGGAAGGTATTAAAACATTTCAATTTGCTGAATTCAGTGGTACATACAGTGAAAAGAGTGCAATAGACAACATTTTTTTATCTTCAAAAAACTCCAAAATCATAGATTTCATATCACAATTGAAAACGCTTTTATATCAATTGAAGTTTAAATCCAAGCGATTTTGTATGTTCAATTAATAAACATGAAGTCAAGAATTAAAGCTTGAAGAAAGGAAAATACGAAAAAGGGTTCATAATCCATGGAAGAGTTAAGGGGATGATTTGAGGGAATCCGAATGGAATCTTCGAGGGTTACTTTGAACGACTGAAAGCAAGGAGGATTTGTAAAGAGTTTAAAGATTTAATTCTGCCTAAAGATTTAATTCTGCCCTAAAGATTATTAAGAAAACACGAAAAATAGTACAAAATTGCGAATAAGATTGATTCCAAAGAAAATTATTAATTACTTGAACTGAACACTTCCTGCATGCCAACAAAAGGGGAGCCAGGTCAGGAGATGGAGCAGACCATCCGTGACCAATTTGCGCCCACTCAAGTTGGATTTTGAATTGAGAATTTCTTGTCATCTTCGCTTCAACCGAAAGGTATTTGTCGTAGCAAAGAGAACGAGGAAACAAAGAATAGAAGCACATAAATGAACAAAGAGAGAGAGAGAGAATCAGCTGGACCAAAAGGGAAAAGTCAGTGAGAGGAAAAGAGAGAAGGGTAAAAAGGAACAAGAAATGGAGGAAATATTGGGATAAAAAGAGGATGGAGACGAAAGGAAGTCGCGTTGTTACTCGGTGAGCCCAGCCACCCCAAAGTTTCACGCCTATCTGGACCCGCGCACCGCCACCTATCGCGCCACGATAATTGGCCAATTAAAACGCGCTGGGACCGCTCGAGTTACCTGCCATCCGATAATTATACGGTATCGCCAGCGGTTCGTTCACGTATCCACGCGACGGGATTTTCCGAGAGAAAGCAAGAGAGAGGGTGAGAGAGAGAGGGGGGAGAGAGAGAGAGAGGAGCGAAGGTTGAAAGAGGATATTGAGAGGGATGAAGAGCAAGTGAGAGAGACGGGTGGTGACGATACTGGTGGTGGAATCGACTATTCCGATTACGTGGCTTCGAATTCTACGGTTCGCACCGCATACCGTATATAAATCAATGCGGAAAACTCCCTCCTTAACCTCCCTGCAAATGCGTGATCGGAAAATTTTTATCGCTCTACCTTCGTTGCAAAAACTTTCGATATCAATTTATTTAACGATGATATTTCCTGAATTTAAGGATGGAATTCAAAATTACCTATATGTGAGAAAACAAAAGCCAGAAAAAAAGTATTCTCTTCTATCATAAAATACACAAAAATATTTATACAATTTTAAACTCAACTAGATCATTTGTCACGTTACGCGCGCTAATTTTATAACTTGAACTTGGTCTCAGTTTCAAATTTAAAAAATCCAATCAGCATTGCGGAAAAGCGAAAACAATGAAATATAGAAATTGCGAGTTTTTTGGACAATCAATTTCTTAAAGAAGGATTGTTTACCATTTATCTGAAAGGAAGGCCTTTTTTGTGTTGTGTAATAAGCTTTGTAATAATGTTTGCTAGTGATACAAGAAATTTAAAGTTACTTTATGAGGGGTCCCAATTCAACGCTTCAGTTCCCTAATCTCTTTGGCCACGCTTGTCTAACACAATATTTAAGAATAATAGAGGGGTGTATGGCACGAGTTGGACACGTGTGCATCACTTTCTTTTTTTTCACTCACCAGAAATTTTTCCTGAAGTTTTTTCGGTGAAAATGATTGCTTGGATTTCTTAATTAAGAAACTATCGTCTTTTGAAAAATTAGAAGAAACGAGGCGTGACTGGCGGAAATTGAGTTCGTCAATGTTAAGAGCAGAAAATTTCAACTATTTCTCTGGAGCGTTGACGAAAGTCATTTTCGGGTGATGAATAAGATTTATTAATAGATCAGACCCTTTGTACATTTTTTTTAGAATTTCTGAGATTTTTAACAAATATTGTTGAGGACAGATAGTTTTTGAAAATGAAATTCTAAATAATTTTTGTATAGTCATATCAAATTTTTGTGTACTTAAAGGTACCAAACAAATATGTATTCTTAACGAAAGTTCACATTTTAAACTCCCAAATAAATAATTTTTAAATAGCAGGCCCATTCCTCCTTTTCCCCCTATTATTCTCAAAATCCCCTAAAATCCCTTTAATTGCAAATTTTATTCCTCCTTCCCATTTTTTAATTCAAAGTTCCAATTAATTTTCCAAGAATTGTGAGAAGTAGAAACTTATGACGTTCAAAAACTCTTTAAACGTTTTCTGAAATTTTCCATTTTCAAATTTTCAAATTTTCTAAATTCTTCCATAACCGACTAAAATTATCTATGTTTTTTGAAATCTTTCAGAATTCTCCAAAATTTACAAAAGATTCCCAAAATCTCCTAAATTTCTAAAATTTGCAAAACTTATCTGAAATCTGTTAAAATTCTTCAGAAAATTATACGCTGTCCTATCGTTTTCCAGAATCCTTTAATCTCTTTCAATAACCTTCAAATTCTTTTTAAATCTTCCATAATTTAAAAACATTCGAATTTGTTAGAATTCGCTAGAATTTCAGACTAATCTATAATTTTCCAGACTCTCTCTGAACGCTCGCGCGTCACACTAAAAAATTTATATCCCGTGAAATAATAGAAACTACTTAGTATTTTTTTTCGCATTTTTCTCCAGCAAACATTTAGAATAATGTGCAAAAAAATTTTTCTATTAAAAAAAAGTTTAATTAGTTCATAAACAGATATTGATATTTTTTAAACAAATTCAATGTTTTTATATTCGGAAGAAAGATTTCTGGAATTTGCGTTTTTAAACAAAAACTTCAACGTAAGAATCATCAAAATCCGTTTAGCCGTTCACGAGAAAAATGTTGATCATGTTGTAACATTAAATTTACATTGTTAATAACTCTTGAAAAAAAATTTTGTTTGCTACCAAAACGTGGAGAAGTCTGTTCGAACATAAGGGCTATTAAAAAATTCATTTTACAGCGAAAAAAATGACTTTCGATTTATGGTGGCTTACTTGGGATAATTTGCCCTAAACTAACAATCCAAACTCGAATAAGAAAAACTGGTAAGCAGAAAATTCCAATCAATGCAGATTTTGACTATTCTAGATCAATAATACAATGCTATATACATTGAGAAAAAAGAACGCTACTGGTTAGCGTTTGGACATGAGCTGATCCTGTCCAAAAGAGAAAGTTTCAGCTTGACAGTACCCTTTCCTCGCCAGACATGAATTGTTGCTCTGTGGACAGGAACCATTCGTGTCCAGAACGCCCCTAGTAATGTCCAAGACAGGAATGATATGGGCAGTAATCAACCCTGTCTGGACAGCAGCCACTTCTGTCCAGCCACGAGTCACAACGCGCCGGACGAGAGTGGGTTAGGTTCGGAACATTACCGTCTGCTGTTTTACCAAACTGTCAAACCAAACTGTCTCGAGTGTTTGGCAGCAACATTTTCGCGTCTATATTTTTTAATCGTATAAACGCTGGTGTGCATTTGAGATATAAAGATAAAGATATAAATAAAGATAATGATGTTTTTTTGGCAGCCGGAGTAAGAAACATGGTTTCGCAAGGTGAGTACTATCTGTCATTTGCATGTTAACCTATATTTTCATTGGTATTCTTGATTTTCATTCACTCACAAGCATTTTTCCATCGAAAAAGATATAGACAATCCAATCTTCGCCGAACAATCTATTGGCTCATCCAATAATGACAGCAGTGCCATTATTTCCACCAGTACCTGCGAGATCCTTTGCTCCAAATGCATACCAGCGTTTATTCGATTAAAAAATATAGACGCGAAAATGATGCAGCCAAACACTTTTGACAGTTTTGTTTTACAGTTTGGTAAAACAGCAGTCGATAATGTTCCGAACCTGACCCACTCTCGTCCGGCGCGTAGTAACTCGTGGCTGGACAGGAGTGGCTGCTGTCCAGACAGGGCTGATTACTGCCCATATCATTCCTGTCTTGGACTTTACTAGGTGCGTTCCGAACACGAATGGTTCCTGTCCACAAAGCAACAATTCATGTCTGGCGAGGAAAACCTACTTCATGTTGCGAACGGAATGTGTTAGCTTCGAACACTTGTGGATTATTATATATGACAATAATAATAATAATAATAATAATAATAATAATAATAATAATAAGGCTCGTAAAGGCCAACTGTGTCTCCGAGTGGTAGAAGCCAGGAGCTCCTACCACTTGGAGGCGTCGTCGGGGCTCCCCTGGTGCCACCGCTGAGGGTGACAGCATACAGGCCGGTGGTGGTGAGCTGCGTGATGGACAGGCAGATCTCACCGGGATACCCGAAAGGGCTACTGTCCACGCAGAACATCGGCATGAAATGGTAAGTATCAGGAGATAAGCTGCGCCTGTGGAGGATGTTTTGGCTGGGAGCTCCCAGCCGACCACCTCCACAGGAATGCCACGGCAGCGCATCAATTAGTTATCTAAATATGACGAAGCAGAGATGCGCTGCCACTTCGTAGCCCAAGGGATAACAGACCGAAATGACAGCAGTTACTGTCAGAGTGGTGTCCCTACTTGGCAAAAAGGGTAAACGAAGAACATGTACCCGGCCAAAAGCGCTCCATCTTTGTTCGTGGATTACTGACTGAGGTTAAAATAGAAGCTCCTGAAGCATCAGAAGACGAGGAGATTGTTAATTTTGTAGGCAGAGACGTCGGGACCAGTGGGAATGACATTGTTGTGGAAGAAAATCACTAACTTCTGGAATCACAAAAACGAAATGGAAATCCTACCGCGAACACCTGCGAGGTCCCTGAAAATCTCAAACGTCTAGAAGAGAACTTCGAGCGTGCTCTACTTGATTTTGGTGAGGTAGAACCTGCTTTAAGGCATTCGCTGCCAAAACTTAAGATCTTTAAGGCCTTATTGGCGTTAGTAAGCCACCTGAACACCAAAGTGTTTCCGCTATACCTGCGTGAAGATCTAGCCATCACGCAGGTACAAACTCTTGTTTACTGTGCAGCGGTTGCAGCAGTTAGGACTTTAGGGTTAAGAATAAGACCTCAAGACCTCAACAACGCCACACGGAAGGGCAAGCATGTTCCGCCATGGAAGCGAAGAATCGAAAATGAGGTCAGCAAAGTAAGATGCAAACTGGGCAGGTTGACTCAATATAGAAGTGGCAACAGAGCCCAGAGGCTGACTCGACGCGTGGCAGACATCCTTTGTTCACAACGTCGAATATAAAATGGTTCTACCGTGAAATCGGTAAAGCCCAAGGACAAGATCGGACGTTCGAAGTTCCAGAAGTGGAAGACATGGCTAATTATTGGGTGGCTGTCTAGGGAAAAAATAACAAGAGCAACTTGGAAGCACCGTATCTTGACCTTGAAAGAAAACACATGTCCAACATTCTGGAAATTAAGGTAACCAACGTCATAACCTTTAACGTCACCACAGTGTTGAGGAGGGCGAAGAACTGACGAGCACCTGGACTGGATATGTTTTGGTATAAATACTTTTGGTATAAATACCTTATGTGTGGGCATGGGTCCTTGTCTGGGTGCTCTCAGAACAGACTTGATCACCCAGACTCTTTGCCTCCCTTCATGACTGAGCGTACATGCTTCCAAAGAAGCCAGACGCCCATAGTCCATCGGCCTTCAGGCTAATAGCATGTCTTCCAACGCTCTACAAATGCCTCACAGCAATTATGTTGTGAGGTCTATGCTCACTGTGAGGCCAATAACATCCTCACGGAAGAGCAAAAAGGCTGCTGTGGTAACTCACGAGATTACAAAGATCTGGTAACGGTCGATAGTGTTGCGGTGAAACAGGCGCAGAAACATCAGCGCAACCTGCACATGGCATACATCGACAAGCTTTTCTTTGGTACCCCACGATTACTTGCTTGAAATCCTCAGGATATGCAAGATCCATCCACGCCTGATTCAATTCTTAAGTCACGCTGTGTCTCTTTAGGGCACGAGAATCAAGTATTTTGACCGTGGACTGACGAGGATTTCCAGATTCTTGAACATTACGACCGGCATTTTCCAGGGAGATTCATTCTGTGTACTGTGGTTCTGCTTAGCGTTGAATCCACTTAGTAGGGCACTCAACAACACGTCCTATGGATACAAGGTAAAGAAAGGCAGAGGTGGATACAATCTCACCCACCTTCTTTATATGGATGACCTGAAATTGTACGGCAGCTCGAGGGAAAAACTGCAGAAATTATTTGAAATCTTATTGCAGTTCTCAAATAACATCCAGATGGAACTTGGGCTGGAAAAGTGCAGAGAACTGTACTTAGAAAGAGGAATGGTGAACGCAGAGTTGGGGATTGATGATCAGGCGTTCATTGAGACCATGACGAAGAAAGAGTCGTATAAATCTAGGTAATCTTCAGCTATTGGGACCCTGTCACACTGCTGTTAAGGATGCACTGGCGACAGCCTTCTTCAAGCGCTTGAAAGCCATTTTGGAAACTGGCCTCAACTCGGCTAATAAGATCAAGGCCATCAACACCTACGTGATCCCGCTTCTCACGTACTCTTTTGGGCTCATTAAATGGTCAAATACAAGAACACCTCTGAGGACAGAGGCGTTCTGGATGTCCGTTAATTGTGTGCATCGCAGATCATACAGTTAACCACGTATTATAATAGTAAGCGTGACATCCCATTCTATAATATCATCTGTAGAGAAGATACCAACTACACGCCCCTCAATCTCGCTGACTCAAAAGGCGCTAACATCCTAGCTCACCCTCCAGAGCAAATTTCTCAGGAATGGAGACAAAAACAGCATCCCAGGACACAAGATCAATGCAACGTTGACAGCAAGGCATCTAGCATGTGGCTACGAAGATGTGAACTCTTTCCGGAAACAGAAGGGTTTGTCGTGGCCATCCAGGACAAAGTAATCGGCACTATCAGGAATTACCAAAAGCATATTCTTCGCCTCGAAGTGAACGATCGGTGCCGGTTGTGTGCTGATCCGAATGAATCCATCGAACACATCATTGATGGCTGTAGGAGGTTAGCTCAGCGAGAGAATACTCGCAGACACAATGATGTAGTTGGGATCATTCACTAGCAGATTTCCTTGAATCTGGGACTCATTCAGGAGTTATTCACTTTCTATAGTTATGTCCCATTTTTGAGAACCGCTACTGAGCGGTTCTCAAAAACGAGAATTACCGCTTCTACCACACTGCTATTTATAATAGGCCTGACATTGTGGTGTTCGATAAGCGGTCGCAATACGTCCAAATCATCGAAGTAACGGTTCCCCTTGACAAGAACATCCAAGAAGGCTATACAACAAAGATCCAAAAGTATAGCGAACTGAGGCAGGAAGGATTTGGAAGCTGAAAAACTTTCATACATCCTATCGTGGTTTCGGCCACGGGGAACGTCCATGCGAGGTGCCAGAAATACCTGGAAGATCTGGGAGTTAAGTGAGTGCTAGCTGCAGCCCCAAAAGCGGTTTTGTTCAACACCTGCCGCATAGTCTGATGCTGTTTGAACTGCCAAGAAGAAAGCAGCTAGCCGCTTTTTGTGCTAGAACGGAAGATCATTCCCGAAAAGAAAAAGAAAAAAAAGACTGTAGCTTTATTTTATTTTTGTGACTATTTTAACTTGTTTTTGTGTTTGTTGAGAATGTAGTATGTTGTCCTTTGCGTTTAGAAATTATTTAATTATAAGGTCGCTAGTCCGCATTAGCGACCTTATGACCAAGTCGCTTCAGAGAGTGTGGTAAATTTAAACTATAATAATAATAATAATTCCCTTACTAATTTTTCTGGTTAAAGTAACCAGAATTTTGGTTAACGTAATCAGAATTCTGATTGAAGTAACCAGAAATTGTGGTTCAAACAACCAGAATTCTGGTTACATTAATTAGAAAAAATAGTATGGGCATATTTAAATAGAATTCTAGTTAACTTAACCCGACATTTTTTTGAGTGTATTACATAATTATTAATAATTTGGATTTGGTGGTTAATGCTAAAATTGGCTTTTGAATTCAAGTAAATGGTAAACTTCAAAATGTACATGGAACAAATGTCGAATAGAGGTGTACACTAGGGTGTTTCAAAAAACAACTTTTTTTTTATTTTGTTCACCATTGATTGTTTTCTTGTGAGGTTCCTCAAAAAAGTGGACACGTATTTTTTCAATAAGTTAATATTAAAACGTATCATTGAGTCCTTGAAGTTTCCCATAAGATTAATATGGAGAAAAAGACAAATGTTTGTAAATCTTTTTTGAAACGAGCAAATCTGTAATTAACTGAAGGAACTAGCTGATATCAGCTGATGGAAACTCTTCAAGGAATATGAATTCATCATTAATTTTTCATTTAAACCCACTGAAACTTCTTTTATAGTGCCCCAAATACCACCCCGATAGCAGGGTAATCATAGTTTGACGAAATTTTGAAACTAATTATCACTTTTTCCCTATTTTTTCACAGATCCACATTATTAGATAAATTTTTCTATTTTATTTTCTTTTTAAGTACCGTAGAATGGGACTATTCCCGCGTGGTGGGGGTAATATGTTCAACTCACTTTAAGTATATTTTTCAATATGATAATGGGGATAAAAATAATATTAGCATATAAGATTCAGAAGGGCTTCCACTTTTCCAATGGTGAGGGTGAAATATTTTATTATGCTATGACTGTCAGAAACCTAACCTCACTTTTCAGTTTCTATTATTTTCGATTTTGAAGCTCAATCGATGACAGAATCAAGTTTTTGTGCTGCATTTTGAAGATTTTAGCATTAATTATAAGAGAAAATGTTATCTCTAAAAAGTTATCTGTAATTATTATTAAATTTAGTATAGAGCTATTTTTTTTTTGCTTCCAGCAGAAAATTTGTATCAGTTAAATTATAGATTAATCAGTTAAATTGCTCAGTTGAAGATGGCCAGTAAATTAAATGGTTAGAAATCGCCTTAGAATCTTTGATAAATGTTAAATAAATTATAGATCCTTTTAAAAATATATTTCGTTAACATTAATGTTGATGTTTAATTGTTTTATTTTTTTCTGTTTGACAAATCTCAAACTAATATGAATTTCTTAATTAAACTTTTTTTGCATATTTTATCATCAAAAAGTATTCTCAAATAATTAAATAATAATTCTAAGTAGTATCTCAGTTCTAAAAAATTGTTTTATTCATTTAGAACATAAAAAACAATAGGTGTACCTATTTAGAAGATCGGCGGTAGAAAAAGGTACAACTTCTCAACAATTATTATTAGTAAGTAGAAAATGATTTAAACATCTAAAAATTGTTGATTTCTCTTCTGAATTGAGTCTTCTGTCTGTAAAATGAAAAAGCTGAAAAAATTTGTCTTGGCCGTAAAGTTAAAGAACCTCGTAAAATGCGTAAGAATTGTACATAATAGCCCCACCTTACAATAATTTGCTATTGTTTAAACAATTTTTATTTGCTTAAATAATTTATTTTTTCACAAATATTGTGAATTGATGGTGTTTTTTCAATGCTAAAAGCTAATTAATTAATATAAAGAGTCAACGCATCCATTTGAGTTGTTTTTTAATTATTTAGATAATGTTTAATTGTTTAAATGTAACTTTTAACTCTTTCTGATAGAAAATCATAGTTTTTTGTAAATAATTCAACAAGTTTCATTAGTTTATTGTAAATAAAACTTTTTTAACTTCCTGTTAATTGTTTAAACAATTGTTTCCTCATAAAGGAAGCTTTGTAATGATGAAAATGTTCGAATCTTAGTTTTTGACATTTCTCGACCTTATTTGATCCCAGGAATCCGAAAATGAAAATGTTCGTATGTGTGTTTGTGTGAGTGTATGCCTTTTTAATTATATCTCACAAATGAGTTGAGCTAGGGTTACGAAATTTGGAGGAATTATAGTCCCATATAATGTCCAAAACTTTTCCAGTTTAGGGTCGGATCAGATAAAAAGAAATTTTTTAAAAATATTTTTCTCAAAAATCGTTTTAGATGTTATTTTTTTCGATTTTGATTATAGTCAAAGAACTTTA
This sequence comes from Euceroptres primus, assembly GCA_037177015.1. Classification (NCBI taxonomy): domain Eukaryota; kingdom Metazoa; phylum Arthropoda; class Insecta; order Hymenoptera; family Figitidae; genus Euceroptres; species Euceroptres primus. The sequence continues at coordinate 62,683 of JBAGKK010000253.1, forward strand.
TTCTTGACTTGGAAGTTGCATAGAAATACACCTTTTTCTACCAAAAAGGATTGATGTTGATTCAATAAATATCTTAATGTAACAAAAAGTAAATTTAAAAAATTAGAAATTCTGAATAATTTTTATCGCTCTTTCTTAAGTTATATATAATTTTTTAAAATATGAGGTGGTATTTAGTTGATAGAAATTAATACAATGCTTGCAATTATCTTCAAGCAAAAAATTTTCTCATTTAAAATTTTTGAATTTTGAATTTTTGCGTTTCTGAGTAAAACTCTTTTTTTTTCAGTTTTGGGAATATAGCAATATTATAAGAGCCAAATTTATTCCTTCTGACAAGACGAATCGACTGACCTTTTATGACCAACTATATTTATAATATATATAAAATTAAAATTATTTTTACGTTTGAATCAGGAGAAAGTTTCTCAATTTTGGAAATATAGCAATATTGTAAGCATAAAATTTATTCCTGTTGAGGAGACGAATCAATTGACCTATTTAAAAACCTTTTATGGCTAACTATATTTATAGTAGATAAAATAAAAAAATTATTTTACGTTTATATCAGAAAAAGTTTTTTATTATTATTATATATAAAAACCAATCTCAAAATATAAACTAATAAAAAAACAAAGCATCTCTGCGAATCAACTTCATGCTGCGAACGGAATGTATTAGCTGCGAACATTATGTGTATAGAGATCATATATCTCATCGATATCAGTCAAATATAATATTCTCACGTTGTTGTAGTAATGAGAATAATTAACTGAAAAATAGCGTTTCTAATAGGCATTACAAGGTGGATAATACGGTGTCAGATAGAAGCGATTTTCGAAGCATGGTTAGGGGTTCTCGTGCGAAAGAGCGAATAGGGCCCCAAGGAGGTGATTATACGGTTATGTGCAGGCTCGCATACATATATGCATGTGGAGTTGTATATATGTGTAGAGATATCTGTATGGTGTCGCATTAGATGCGGGAGATGGTAGGGTCTGGGTATCGCTTACGCGTTATTATTGCAGCGATACGACACGCCATGGTGTCACCCATGACCTCCCATGGGGGTTCATCGATATCATATACAATGTAGGTACCAACTGTCACGCTGTATATATCTGGAATGGGGAACCCGTGGAAAACTGACTAGGCGTGCTTTATGGTGCGTCAAATTAAAAGATTCCCTTCTTTTGCTTTCCCTAACTGTGACCTAATCCACCCAGAGAGCGCGAGAGAGAAAGAGAGAACGAGAAATGCTGATAGGGGCCATTATAGTACCCCGCAAGCAATCTTAGAGCGATATCTCATAACGTCTAACGCTATCGCTGTCTCTTGGCTCCTTGGTTAACAAGCGAATCGCAATAATTCGTACCTAATGACACGTTCAATCGAGAGTATCTAAGCTATTCCATCTGGAAGTGTCTAATGATTGAGACATTTGTATATGTATATGAGGGAACCTGAGTACGAAGTATATTATTATATTGCACGAAAAAAATTCTATAACAGAACTAGGTAAAATTAAGATTACATTAATTAAAAAAAATTTGTATTGAAAGGCTGCTGGCGAGATTTTCTAAAGCTAGCACGAAGGAGAAGTTATGTGGGTATTCTCTAAATCTGAATCAGTCAAAATTCTTACTGATTTTTTTCCATGACCGATTTCTAGCTAATTTTTCAGTAAATTTTGACTGAATTTCAGTGAAATTGACTGAAATTCAGTAATTTCCCATTTCTAGCTAATTTGTCAGAGAATTTTAACTGAATTTCAGTGAAATTGTCTGAAATTTAGTCAAAATTCACTGATGAGTAAGCTTAAAATGAACCATTAAATGAAATCAGTGAAAATTTTGTCGAATTAAAATTTACACGGAAAAAAAGTTTAGCTGTAGTAGCGAAATTGTTCCTGATAATAGCTAGACACTTAATTAAAAACGAATGAGGGAAGCGAATCCAGGAATATCGCCATAACCGCCAAAATGAATATCTTTACCAATTTAACGGTTTTGGCGATATGATATAATCTATTTCACATTATGTATGGCTTGAACAGAGGTGTTAGAATTAGTCAGTTCCCTGGAAGCATCCCCATGAAACATCCCGAATTTCAAGAAAAAATTACACAAACGCACTAAGAATAAAATTGAAGCTGAACTAGTGAAGAGGTATCTATGAAACATGACCAAAATATTTGATTGGCCATTTAAAATTAAACGTTTGTTTAAACAACTTTGTTTACCATTTGCAATATAGCGAACAGAGCGATATTTAAATATTCGCCGAATAAGTTCATAAAGTATAACTAAAATTTTACATAATCTAGCCGTACAAATTCTTTAAATTCAATATTATTATTGAGTTGCTCGTTCGCTTAGTTAAATTTTTTTCCGTGTAGAGAGTATAAATATTCGATTTGTTTGGATAAACTCAACATACTAAAGGAAATAATCTTTGTATCTCTTAAAAGATTCAAATTTTTTTAAAAACATAGGAACAACATTTCTTAGGTCATTTTAAAAAAAATATTGATGGTCAGGAATTAGTACAGTGCATATAAGGATATATCCCAATTTCTGATCAGACTCAATAATAACTGAAGGGTGGCACGGCATAAAGGACTAAGCTACATTTTTCTGATTTTTCAGCAGAGACAAAAAACGTTCCGCAAAATCTAATTTTAAATTTAAAAAAAGTAAACATCTTCTCTCGAGATACATCAATACTAAATTGAAGCGTGAAAAGTTTCATTGGAAAATGTGATTAGGTTCCGAGAAAATGAAGGAAGATTATATTTTCTTTCGCTCGGGGCGCACATTTTTTCAAATTTGGTAAGTGATTAAAAATACAATTTTCAATTTCAGAACATAAATTTCTACATTTTTCTGATTTTTCAGCAGAGACAAAAAACGTTCCGCAAAATCTAATTTTAAATTTAAAAAAAGTAAACATCTTCTCTCGAGATACATCAATACTAAATTGAAGCGTGAAAAGTTTCATTGGAAAATGTGATTAGGTTCCGAGAAAATGAAGAAAGATTATATTTTCTTTCGCTCGGGGCGCACATTTTTTCAAATTTGGTCAGTGATTAAAAATACAATTTTCAATTTCAAAACATAAATTTCATTTCTAGTTATTGAGTTGCTGAATCGGCACAAAAAAAGATTGATTGGAAAATGTTATTAAGTTCCGAGAAAATGGATGGAAAATTTTTCTTTTCGATTCGGTTGCGCGTTTTTTTAACTTTGGACGCTGATTAAATATCCAATTTTTAATTTAAAAAAAAACAAAAATTTGCTACCGAAATTTGATTGAAAAAGGTCATTTAGTTCTGAGAAAATGGAGGGGAAATTTTTTTTCGGTCCAGGCGCATATTTTCTCAATTTTAGGCCACGATAACATCTTATTTTCAATTCAAAGACGCAGAAGCAAAGTAGATTTGGAGCTATGAAGTTGCAAAAGGTTAAAAAATATTTCAAAAAACTTGAAAAAAAAATGTTTTAAAAAATTGAAAAATTGAGAAAAATTTGAGAAATGAAATTATAAAAAATCCCTTTTGTCACAATGTATATTAAAATTTATCTGATTTTTTGAATCAATAATATAATTTTGGACAAAATGTGGCTCAGCCCCTTTTGCCGTGCCACCCTTCAACTATAAGAATATTATGTTCCCCAGTAACTGAAATTATTAACTTCGTTATATATTTATTGAATTTATCAATAAACTTACTTGGACAGCAATTACGACATTCGCAATTTAACAAACAAATCCTTTTAATTAATTAATTATTAAACAATTTTGAGTATTACAGTATACGAGTCATGAATATTCTGGGATGAACAAGTTCTTCTAATTTTTATAATCTACGAGATAAAACTTAATAATATGAAAGATATCGAAATTTTGCTTTAAATAAGTTCAAGGTGAAGTGATTTTGTCAATACTGTAAGAAAATATTGCAAAAATAGTGCACTTTTCGATTTTTTCGTAAACTTTCAATAACTTATGGAATAATTAATATTTCTGAATAATATTGGGCTCATTTTAAAGATAAAATAGAATTTCATGAATGTATGAAGTCTGAACTTGGGACAAAAAAGTTATAAAATTTCAAATAAAGCGAGTATTAAGAAAATTAATTTTATAGAATATATATTCCGAAGTCTGAACTTGGAACAAAAATGTTTTAAAATTTTAAATAAAGTGAGTATTAAGAAAACTAATTTGATAAAATATATAAATTAATATTCCTATGTATTATAATAAAGTTTGATTAAATTTAAAATAGACCGATTATTAGTTTTTTTTATAAATACGTTTTTGAAATTGTACAATTTTCTGTAGGTACCAAATTCAGTCTTTGTCAGAATCGAGAGAGGGTTCTCTTCATACACTCATGAAATTCTATGGAGATTTATATTTAAAATAAGACTAAGAACGTAAAAAATGTTAATTATTTCGTAAGGTACCTATTGAAAGTTGTAGAAAAAAATTTTTAAAATACACTATTTTTGCAATATTTTCTTAAAGAATTAAAAAAGGCAGTGTCTAGAATTACGGAAATTTCCGTGTAACTAGCACACAATATAGTATGGGCCGAGGCTATTGTTACAGAATTTTCCGTAAGAATAGCCTTTCCTCCTTTTGTATTGCATGCTAGTTGTACGGAAAATTCCGTAACAATATCCTTGGCCAATATAAAAACCACTTCACCTTTTGGGCTTATTTAATGCAGAATTTCAATAGCTTTCGTACTATTTTGAGGGAAAACTTTATCTCGTAGATTATAAAAATTAGAACTTACGCATCTCACAAAAAAACATGTGGTCTCATGTTCTTGACCGGTACAGTATATATCATTTTAAAGAAAATTAACCAGATGATATGATGGTATCAAAATTGATAGTCTTAAACTTTATAGAACATTTATATATTAAGAAAACAGCATGTCTCTTTAAATGGTCGGGAATTATGGAAAATCTACCTAAAGTGTGTTGCTGTTTCTCTGGTCCAGGTATAGAATTGGTTCCTGGTTCTGTTACAGATTTCTTCCGCGTATATAGTTGAATGCTTTATATTTAGAGTAAAATGTATCAATATCAATTATATAATATCGACATTTGAACATTTACATAAAACTGGCTTAGTTGTAAAAACAGCTCTGTAAATATTTTTCTGATGAAAAAATACAAATTTTATCCAGGGTAAAATATCATACGCGTTAGAGAAATATTTTAATAATTATGATCTTCCTACTTAAAACTAAACGTTCATTTTAATCATTCAAATTAAACTTCTTTTTATACTCTCTCACTCCTATTTACTCTAATATCGAATTTACCATTTTCGATTACACTAAGATCTGAAAAGTTGGGTTAAAAAATTTGAAATGCTTGCTGTTTATAAGAAAAATAATGAACCTATGTAATTTCTTTTAATTCTCAGTTCTCTTCTGATTTCGAAATAAGTTTTCTCTTATCACAAAATAAGACTCAAATTAAACTCAATTAGTTTTTATCCCCGAATTATTTTCTTAACACAGTTGTACATATAGAATTCTTTTCGAGATTATATTAGTTGTTTTACAGTTATTTTCTAACTTGAAATCATTGACAAACACTTGCTCCTGTTATTACACATTATAGAAAAAAATTGGTAGGCATTAAATTTAAAAAGGAATTTCATTTGACAATTTCCCCATTAGTCTACTTATTCTTAAAGTGTTTTTGAACAGTTAGAAAGCAGTTAAAAGGGTTTAATTGAGTCAGTTCACGTGCCAACGGTCTACATTTATTCATGAAAGACAATCTTTCTTTTAGCGTTTTCTTCATGTAATCAGAGCTTCTCTGAAAATAAATTGAAGGAGGGTCGCGTGCTTCTATGACAGACTCGAGGCGTTATTCCAATGCGAAATTAATCCCAACACGTGGTACGCGTACACAGTTAACTTCGTACCTAATGACGACACGAATCACGGTGGAAGGAAGAGGAATAATAAGACGCGGCTTCTCACAAAGCTGCTCGTCCTCCCATTCCTGTAAAAATAATTTCGCGTACGAAACACCAGATGAAGAACGGATGCTGCGAAATCTTTGTCAACAGGGCCGGCTAAATTTTACTAAAATGACTTAATTTTGTCCTACATCGCATTGTCGTCAAGTTTTATTCAATCGTTTTGTCATTAATTTTAAAAATTATTTTCTAAAGCTCCCCAATTTAAAAATGTTTAAATACAGACTATGGACAAATTGCCTTTATTCTTTATTATAAAAAATTACTAATACTTATCTACAAGTGTTCGCAGCTAATACATTCCGTTCACAACATGAAGTTGGTTTGCACAAATGCTTTTGTATTTTTAAATTATTTTTTATTTTGAAACTGGTTTTTATAAATGTAATAAAAATAATCTGGATGGGTATCCGTTCGCAGTGTGAAGTTGCTTCACTATTGATAGCGTTATGATGTTGACGTTTTTCAATTGTTTTCAATAATAATTTTAATTTGTTCACCTGATTTTAAAATTAAATTGGTGCATATCTGTTCAATTTTATACTTCTAAAATTTTGCAGATGCTGATAGTAATTTGTATACTATGTATAAACAATATATAGATAATTAACTATTAATATCTTTAATTTGACGTACAATTTTTGAAGATTTAAAATGTAATCCAAACAATAATTTAATTCTTAATGATTTAATTTCTTTAATTATTAAATCATAATTCAAAATTTAATAATTAATTTTTGACGTTTTTAATTCAATAATGCCGTTTCATTAAGAACATTAACTCAAATATATATTTTAAATATGTATAGAATATTTAATACGTATCATTATATAATAACGATTTTTTTGTCAAATTTTGAGCATACAATTTGAGTAGAAAATATATACAATTTTACGTATATAATTCTATATATTATTACATTAAATCAATCAAAATTTTGATATAGTTTTCTTTTTTAAACAGGATCTTCTAATTTCTTCAATTTACATTCCATTGCCTATTGTTTTATGAAAAAGGTAATACTTATAGTTAACTTGATGTTTAACTCCTGTAAATATAAAATAAGTGAGTGAAAATTATTGTTGAATATTTATAACAAAAAATTTCTAATAAGTAAATAAATAATACAGATTCATGGTTGCTTTTTAAACTAATTATTCACTTGGTTTAACAATGGCGTAATTTAGAGATCTAATAATAATGAAATGTGAATACTACCGATTCGTTCACCACATAATTTAGTAACCATTTTTACTAACTTTTATACTGTAATCATTAATTCGCACTACCAATTAATTCAGTAGAAAAATTTATTACTAAAGTCAAATTCGGTATTGTGACTGAAGTGAATAAGCAGTATTTCACTGTTAGTCAGACTGAAAATTAGTGAAAATGGTTATTAAATCGTTTGGTGAACAAATCGACGCAGTTTCACTAGTCAAAAGTGACTATTACAAATTTGGAGAGTATGCATAAATACATATTATTACCTCAAATGTATGAATTTCATTATTATTAGATCTAAAAATTACGCCTCTTTAAAGCGAAGTAAATAATTATTTCAAAAAGCAGCCATGAATTTGTACTATTTATTTACTCATTAGTAATTTTCCAATATAGCTATTCAACAATTTTCCCTTACTTAATTTATATTTACAGGAATTAAACATCAAATTGAATATAAATAAATACGACTAAATTTTCTCCCGCCAGCCGGGGCGTTGGTAGGGCTCCATAGGTAACTAAAGTATTAAAAAAGAGTGCGAAAAGTCTCTAGCGTGTGAAAAAAGTTGCGAATACGCAGAATTTGTTTTTCTTATACCTAATGAAAAAGCGCCACTTCTCTTATACTTTCCATGGACAAAAACGCAAACTTTTTGTGTGTATGTTACAAAATAGTATATTATGCACCTAGGGGGAGAAAAGGGACTTTTTTGACGAGTGTATGTTTTCAGTACAAGCCGGAGATGAGTACTGAAAACGTACACAAGTAAAAAAAGTCCCTCTCCCCCTTGGCGCATACGATATTTTTTATAACAAATGCATGATTTCTGCCCATATTTGATTTTAAAACCTATTGTCGCGGAAAAATTTCCGTAAGAATAACTTATTGCTACGGGATTTTCAGTAACAATGGCCTATTGTCACATAAAAATTTCCGTAAGAATAACTTATTGTTACGAGAATTTCCGTAAAAATAGTCTATTGTCACGGAAAAATTTCCTTGGGAATAACTTATTGTCACAGAAATTTCTGTAACAATAGCCTATTGTCACGGAAAACATTTCGTAAGAATAACTTATGGCTACGGAAATTTCCGTCACAATAATCTATTGTCACGGAAAAATTTCCTTGGAATAGCCTATTGTTACGGAAATTTCCGTAGCAATAGTCTATTGTCACGAAAAAATTTCCGTGGGAATAGCCTATTATGGAAACTTCCGTATCAATAGGCAATTAAAATTTCCTAAGAGTTTTTACGGTGAGGGACTGATTATTGCAAAATGCGAACTTACAGATGTATAATTTTTCATTATTTATATATGACGTCACTTTTTACTCCCTAGGGAGTGAAAATTAGAGGTTTAGCCACGCTCAATAGGCATGAAAAAAGGCTGAAATCATGCATGTGTTATGAAATAGTATATTTTAATATTTTCTTTTACTATTTTTTAACATTTGCTAACGCAACGTTTCACGGGCGCTTCAGCGCGCAGGTAAAATTGCTAATAGAGATTATAATTTCACAGATGCATACAATCTTCTAAATATACAGTAAATCGTGAGCTATCAATATGATTCAAAAAATGGATCAATTTGATCCACTGCAACACTTTTATCCAAAAACAAATGAATATTTTTCCCACGTATTTTGAATTGATAAAAAAATTGATCTACAACATTATGTGCATAAAGATTGAGATTGGAACTTTGAATTTTTGAAAACGAAATTTCAGATCAAATAAATTTTGTAATATATTCTTATATTTAATCTTTTGTATTCATATATTAAATTGTATAGAAATTATTATTTCAACTTAATTTAACTTAAAATTAGTATACATTTAGAATTTTTTATTTAATTCCGTAAAAGACGTGAGTGACGAGTCGCGTCGCGAAGTTAAGTTGTTTGAGTATATCAGACGCGTGCTCAAGTAAATGAACGAGTCTATAACTTGAGAGCAGATTGCAGGAGGCGCGAATATATACTCGGACACTTGGTTCGCCGCGGCTGGATGCCTCTTTCTTCTCGCCGTTCCTCATCTCTCACAGTGTCAAGTGACAAACGGGTCCGCTCTACCGAGTAGGCGTAGTCGTCGTCGGGGTGGATATAATTTGTCATGAAATCACCCAATTAGCCTCCCAGTTATGCGGCCCAACAGATTTAACCAATTAGTTTAGCTATGCGAGCCCTAATACATTTCCACCGCGGGTGCAGAAACGATATTAGGCTTTTGCCGTTGTTGACGGTGATTGCGCTTGTCGTGGTAAAGGCTGATGATAGTTTCGTGATAGTGGGTCGGGTTCACAAATCTCTATATATGGTGTCCTTCAATATTCACAAACTTATTTGAATGCACACATTTTTATAATTATACAATTTATTTATAATTAGCAATTTTATACACGCGCTAAAGCGCGCGTGAAACGTTGCATTAGCAACTGTTAAAAGACAGTAAAAGAAAATACTAAAATATATTTTAAGTAAATACAAAGTAAATACAAAAAAACTATAAGTATATGCATGTATATAAAATTTTTAATACACTTCATTGTACTATTTTCAATTCAGAGGAAACGTATTTAAATATTATTTAAAAATAATTTTCGTCAAATTTTGAGCATAAAATCTGAGTATGAAATATATATGTGTGTGTAATTCTATTTAACTGCATTAAAACAATCAAGATTTTAATATAGATTTCTTTTTTTAAAAACATCTTCTAATTTCTTCGATTTACATCCCATTGCCTTATATTTTATGAAAAAGTCAATATTTATAGTATATCCATGGTTGCTTTTTAAAATAATTATTCACTTCGCTTTAAAAGGGCGTAATTTTTAGATCTAATGCATAAATTTGTGGTAATAATATGTATTTATGCATACTCTCTAAATTTGTAATAATCACTTTTGGCTAATGAAACTGTGTCGATGTATTCACCAAATGATTTAATAACCATTTTTACTAATTTTCAGTCTTACTAACAGTGATTCACTTCAGTCACAGTACTGTATTTGACTTCAGTAATAAATTTTTCTACTAAATTAATTGGTAGTGCGAATTAATCATTACTGTATAAAAATTAGTAAAAAAGGTTACTAAATTATGTGGTGAAAGAATCGGCAGTACATATTCACATTTCATTATTATTAGATCTCTAAATTGCGCCCTTGTAAAACCAAGTGAATAATCATTTTGAAAAGCAACCATGAATTTGTATTCTTCATTTACTCATAAGTAATTTTTCATTATAAATATTCAACAATAATTGTCATTCACTTATTTTATATTTACAGGATTTTATATTAACTATAAGTATGACCTTTTTCATAAAATAATAGGCAATGGAATGTAAATTGAAAAAATTAAAAGGTGCTGTTTAAAAAAGAAAACTATATTAAAATTTTGATTGATTCAATGTACTAATATATAGAATTATATACATGAAATTGTATATATTTTCTACTAAAATTGTATGCTCAAAATTTGAAAAAAATAATAATCGTTAGTTTCAATTATTATTATTATTATTTATCGGCATTTGGAACTCGAAAGTTCATTGCCTCATCTACTCTTCAATAATATTTCAATACGTTTCCTCTGGATTGGAAATTGTATTAAAAATTCACACGTATTAAAAATTCTTTACATAATTAAAATATGTATTTGAGTTCAAATATGTATTTAGAATTATAAAATTTAATTTAAAAATCAGGTAACAAATTAAAGTGATTATTGAAAACAATTGAAAAACGTCAACATCACAAGAATTATCAATAGTGAAACAATTTCACACTGTGAACGGAAAATAATCAATTGTGGAGCAACTTCACACTGTGAACGAAAACCCATCAAGATTATTATTATTATTATATATAAACATCATTTTCAAAATATAAAATAATATTAGCTGCGAACACTTGTAGATTATTATATATTTATTATTATTTATTTTTTATTACTTATTATAATTATCATGGTATATGAATTTAGAGATTTCTCCCTGAGAGGATGGATATCCAGGAATAATATTATAGAATTAAAGTAGAATGGATTGTACATAATCCTGACATGAATTCTAGTCTTAATTCTGTACAATTCTGAAAAAATTCTAATCTAAATTCTGTAGAATTCTGACGAGAATTCTGTGTGAAAAAATTATAAACAATTTTAGTAGAATGGATTCTACATAATCCTGATATGCATTCTACTCTGAATTCTATACAATCCTGACGTGAATTCTACTCCTAATTCCATAGAATTTTGAAAAATTCTAGTGCCATTTCTATAGAGTTCTAATGAGAATTCTGCGGTTAAAGATTCTGTATAATTTAAGTAGAATGGATTCTATATAATCCTGACATGAATTCTAGCCTGAATTCTATACAATCCTGGCATGAGTACGAGACTGAATTCTATAAAATCTTGACATGAATTCTAGGCCAAATTCTATACAAACTTAACGTGAATTCTAGTCATAATTCTATAGAATTCTTAAAAGGTTCTAATCTAAATTCTATAGAATTCTGATGAGAATTCTGTGTGCAAAAATTGTATAGAATCTAAGTAGAATGGATTCTGCATAATCCTGATATGAATCCTAGTAAAAATTCGATGCAATCCTGACATGAATTCTAGTTCTAATTCCATAGAATTCTGAAAAAAGCTAATCAAAATTCTGTAGAATTGTGATGAACTTCTGCATGGAAAAACTCTATAGAATTTAAGTAGAATGGATTCTGCATAATCCTGATATGAATTATAGTTTGAATTCTGTGCAATTCTGACATAGATTCTAATCCTAATTCTATAGAATTCTGAACTCTATGAATTCTGAATTTAGACTAGAATCTTCGTCAAGATTCTATACAATTAGAACTAGAATTAGGACTATACAATTAGGACTAGAATTAATGTCAGGATTGTATAGAATTTAGACTAGAATTCATGTCAGGATTATATAGAATCCATTCTAGTTAAATTCTATAGAATTTTTTCACCTGGGTATTATTTTGAAACTATGAAAATTTTCACAGAAAACCTGAAAATGTGAAAATGAGACAAACAAATAACAACTTGCAACATTTTGATACCAATTTGGATTAAGTTGATACAAATTTGGATCAAATTGCTACCCACCGATTTAGTGTGTTGGTTTTCTTACACTTTTTCTAACTTTGACGTCGTGTTGAAAAGTAGAGGATAAAATTGTAAATATGTTAATGAAGTTTCAAGTCTTGCATAAATCGAGTAATTAAAATCTTTTTTCACAATCATTTACGTCCTAATCATAATTAAAATGTTATTGTAGATTTTAGCAAGTACGCTGTTATTTTTAAATGTGCAGGCATATTAAAATGATGGACATTTTTTTGAAATTATTTTTGTTCTTATTCACGATGGCCAAAGAACAATTTGAAATAATTCGCTAATATTTAATGATTACACAGTCACACAAAAAGAACTTTGAGGTCTGAGGCACAAGACCCCTCCACCCCCAAGTTCTTTGATCCGCTGAATCGGAATCCGACGTCCATTTTGCTCCATCAGGTTCCAGCTTTTTTCTAACAATTTATTTAAACAAATACTTCAATGTATCAGTTCTTCATCGAAAATTATTATTTCGAAGTAAAATCATTGTAATTTATTACTAGAATTGTATTCTGCCGTGCAAAACAAAAAGACCCATAACTATATTTGAAATTTGTCACCTGATTCTCAATTGTTTTCCATTTAAATATATTAGAAACTATTGTGAATCGCAGGCCAAATCTCAGATGAAGTTGCGGTTTTCTTATTTTGCATGAAAGAATTTAGTAACGAAAAATTGTCATAAATTGATAATTTATAAACATTCTCTAAAGTTATAAACAATTCTTTAAACAATTAAGGCCCTTTCGGAGATCAAGCAGAAAAGTTAATGTTGTGATGAGAGCACTTGATCAACATGTGTTTTTTCACGAAAAAAACTTGATTTTTCGATTGTTTAAACAATTTGTTTAAAAATGCGACTTTCAGATAAACTAATAACGCCATGCGAATCTACTGAAAAAATTATATAGAGTTCATGTATTATACAATATTTTCCTCCTTCCAATTTGTTATGTTGTATAAATAAATGCTAAAACAAGTATCATACTATGCAATTACATATTTATATATATAGGAAAAGATGGAAAAACTTGTGTTTCGTTACTGGTCTTTTATTAGTTGCTGTAAAATGACGTTTCGTTTGCCGTACAATCCTCCTCAAGTCAATAACAAACTTGATTATTGTTTATTTATAATTGTTTATATTTATAAATAAACAATTATTTATATTGCCTATTTATACTATATAACAAATTTGGCGGAGGAAAATATTGTACAACACATGAAATCCAGGTATTGTTTCCTTAGAAGCGACCAAAACATTGATTGTGACCAAATGCTTTTCTCCCAATATTAACTTTTCTATTATGTCTATTGATCTGCTAATGAATATTTTAGTTTAAAAAACTGTTTGTAACTTTATAGAATATTTATAAATGATCAATTTATGACAATTTTTCCTCACTAAATACAAATCTAGAAATAAATCACAACGACTTTTGGTAAAAATAATGGTTTTTGACGAAAAACTGATATATTGGAGTATTTGTTTAAATAAATTGTTATAAAAATCTGTGACCTGATAAAGCAAAAGCAAAATGGACGTTCGATTCGGATTCAGCGCATCAAAAAACATGGGGATAGAAGGGTCTAGTCTCTCGGATCCCAAACTTTTTTTTGTGCCTGTATTATCTACTGCACGAATATTTCTGTACAAAAAAAAACATGGGAGAAAAAAATGAGGACATATAGGAAATCTTTAAAGAAACCTATAGCATATTTATTTCTTTGTTAGTAAAACAGAAACAAATGTTCCTTGGCAAAAAAGCAAGCTTTTTGGAAATTGCGTTTCACTTCCGCTGTTCCGCATTGGGATTCGAACCCTCGACAACGTAGCTTTTTGCAAGGACCTTACTATCTAAATCACGTTGTCTCCTGAAACTGTATATTTCTTAACTCATTCCCAATGAGTACCAATTTTATCCAGTATCGTATTTTAATTACATTTTAAATTTTAACCTATTTTTGGTACTGATACGAAAATATCCTAAACGCACAGAAAAAAACAAAGGATAAATTTTACCTAGATTCCGGGGTAAAAGTTACCTGCAACAAAAATTAACTTCACAGGATAAATTTTACCCAGATATCGGTTGAATTTTCTTTTGTTTTTCCATGGCAACACATGCATTTTGAAAGACGTGAAGTCTGAATAGTACCATTTTAAAAAATTACCTGCAACAAATTTTGTCGTTAGTTTTTTCTGTGCGGGAGAAATTTCCCTGTCTTCCAGACATTTCAACGCTTCATAAAAAGTTCTCGTAAATTGAAAATCGTTATAAATTTCGGACCACCCTTTATATTGCGAGACTGTCGTGACCGTCTAAATTCATATGTGTATAGGTTCATGTATGCAATTACGCTATTCTCGATGGAAAGAGAAAGTCTACCGTTCAGAAACTGTGTCTATCTATAGGTTACTAGCAGGTACATACATGTGTGCGTTTCAGTACAAGCGAGCAGAGAGGTGAAGCAATTTGTCTCCCTAATGAGATGTCACCCCATCCGTCCGTATAGTGGACTGTAAGGCGATGGATAAGGTGGAGGGTGGAACGATCGACTACCAAGTGGCCGCACACAGTCCTTCCTTTCTACTTTCATCCTGACATTCATCCTCCACTGTCGCTGATTTGTCATTGTCTTTTCCATCAAATGGAGGGTTCAGTTTCACGAATCATCAGAAAATCAGTGATAATTGGACAATTGGACATTCACCCTCATTATCCAGATATTAATATCGCATTTGTCGATTCCCTTATCGCTGACTGAATCTCGAATCTGTTCTCTGGAGAATTCATCGGTTTCTTTCCATATGAGACAAGCTATTATTTCTTACATGTCAATTCAGTCATTATATGAAGGGCGCCAAAGCAGAATCAGAAAATAGTTTCACAGGAGAGACAAAATACTGTTTTACTTATGCGTATTTCATTCAAAAACAAACCAACAACGTTTCTAAAATAAAAAAGTGTAAAATAAATAGAAGTTAATTGGGGATTATTATAAAGAATGACATGAGAAGTCTTTGGTGATTTAAAATCTATGCCGACAGGCTTCTTATGCATATCATTTTATGCATAAGATTATGATTATTGATGGCAGATGATTCCAAATCGATTAAATTACTTTCAGCAGAATACTGTATGGATTAGATAAGGTTTGGCATAATCTTTTTTACTGGTGTAAGTGTATGCCAAGCAAAGTGCCTTTAATCGAGAGCAAGGGTTTCGAGAGGTTCATCGATTAAGAATTCTAGGCGGGGAGTCTGGGTAGAAAGGATGGCCAGCGGGAGCAGTTGGAGTACAGGATTACTCTAGTCGATCCTAATTGAATCGTCCTTTGGCCTTTAAGCGATCACCAGCAACGCCCATCGCCGACGGCAAACAAGTTATTTAACCCCCTTAGACCCTTTAGTTTCTATTTCCTGTGACCAATCGGAAAAACTCGGTAAAAGATTTTCTAACACCAATCACGAACTCTAATAAATTGCACACAAAAAACATCCTTTAGCATTGGAGAAATCAATTTTTCTACTCTCCAATCGTTGTTTTCTGCTCACCAATCTTTGTTTTCTATTCTCCATATTTTTCCAAATGTCTCCTTGTATTTCTTCTTCATCTTTACGTCGTAAAGATGAAGAAGAAATACGAATGATGAATGATGAAAATAAAGACTATTTTCTTTTGTATTCATGTTATTTAAAAATCAATCTTGAACTGTTTTTGTACCATCTTGGTATTCATCGCTAGGTAATTATCTCTGGAAGAAATTAATGGTAGGGTTGAACTGTCGCGATGGCAGATGAGCCGAAAAGTTGGAAATGAACGACAGCTGTAAAATCAACCACAAAGACGAGGGAGACACGCGCCGAGGATAATAAGACGCCCATTTGAGTGGTCCATCGCGCACGCGTGGGTATTAAATTAATGTAGTCAACTCCGAGCGGCGATTAAACAAAGGGTGAAAATTGAGCACCCTCCTCCCCTCCGGCTAGCGCAATGAAACCCAGCAGTCAACGAGCCCAACGGGCGTGCAAACTCTGCGGCTTGCTTTGGCTACTGAGTACACTCTTGCCAAACCTTGTTCAACGATATCCTAATCTACTACGTGGGTCCACTTGCACAGGTGTGCTTCTTTCAGGACCCATAATTATGTCACTCGAATATCTGTTTCAACATAACTCTAATTACTAGACGTCTAGTATTTTCAGAAAGGTAAATACGTATACACTGTTAGAAAATTCTTTAAAATTCAAGCACTTTTAATGTACAAATGTAACTGAAATTTCAGATACCGGTAAT
>JBAGKK010000253.1:98134-121894 GCA_037177015.1 Euceroptres primus
TATTTATTTTATTTATTTTATTTATTTTATTTATTTTATTTATTTTATTTATTTTATTCATTTTATTTATTTTATTTATTTAACTTTATTTTATTTATTTTATTTATTTATTATGGACGGTTGTCTACTTTTTCTTAAATTTCTTTAAGAAGTAGATCAAAACCTCTAAAAAAAGTTGAAAAAATGATGAAAGAAGTACGGAAACTCGATGGTGTAAAATTTGTTACACCCTATTTTGAAAAATTGAAATTTTCACTGTTATTTCATTTGTTTCTGACTCATTTTTATTGCACGTTATTTAATTTGAGACAGAATCCGGTATAAAATTGAGGATCATTGTTTTCCCTTGAAGTAACAAACGACTTTTTATATCTGGATTTATTTAAGATAACACACTTCTATCAACGTAGTTGGTTGTTCCATAATTTTTTTGAAATTTCTTTAAAAAATTGTTTTCTCTCAACCATCCTCTGATCAAGGTAAATAATAACATTACAATCACTCATCCTCCAATTCTGTTTTCCTAATTGTACAATTACCGTCGAATTATAACGATCATAACAACTGGGAAACTTAATGGCTCGTCTGCAGACGAGAGTACCTGATAATGATGACTATTACCGCGTTTCGTTCGTCGAGAAACTCCACCCACTCCTGAAAAAACAAAAAGTCAGAAATGTGGATGGAAAAGTAGTCGCGGAAATCGTAAAGTGCTCGACACCTCAGCCCTCCTGGACAAATAAGACATCCTTATGCTTCGTTTCCATCACAGAAAATCCCTGAATATCATTTTAATCTGTAGCAAAGTAAGAAATCAAAAAATAAAAGACTGTAACAATAGAATAATGATCCACTTTCAATCAAAATAATATCGCTGCAGATTAAAATGATGTCCCACGATTTACTGTGATAGTAAGCGTCTGCAAATCCCATTATATCGGATATCATTCACTCAACTACTACCACAGTAATGCAGACACAGAAGTCTGGAGTCTGGAGACTGGGAAGCAAGGAACAAGGGCGATCTGGTTGAACTAAATAATAATTCTCACTTAACTAACTCGGTTAACTAGCGGAGTCGAGGTGGCTAATAATAAAGGCGTCGTCGGGTACGATGCTTGTGTGACAAGGATTGCTTCCAGTTATTTTGCCAGTGTATACGTTACACATCAGGGTAAGGGGAAGAGGTGCGGGAATAGAAATGTGGTCCAGAAGGAAGCAACATGAAGAGGAGAAGATGGGAGTGCGACGGACGCCCGCGGAGCGCGTCGAGGCCTGAAGTCAATTTGTCGGGGAATGCGTTAGCAACACGTGTGTCACACAACCTTCAGCTATCCCTCATGCTAACATAACCATGAGCTCTAAGAAAAAAGGCTGACAATTAGGGAATGAGAGATCGGGATTCTCTTAGGCGAGACTAGCAGTCTAGCTGGTCTCATATTTGTCTGAGGATGTATTCCAGAGATTTCTTCTAGTACAAAATTGAAGAGTTTAGTGTCCCAGGAAAGGTACTTTTATTAGATTTTTCACTTTCTAAGAAATTTCCATTTGGCAGAATAAACCGGCTTTGAAATTTTTGCAAATTTTGTGGAAATTGTGAAGCAGTGGTCCAGGGATGTTAAGCAAGCCTTATTTGTAAAAAGAGACCCTTTTTTTATTATTTTAACTGATTATTATTTTTAGTCAGAAATATATTGTGAATTGTCACAATATATCACTGTATTGATATATTGTGAGAATCACTATAGGAATTAAATACTAAAAAGATGTCATAGAAATCATAGAATATTTTCACATTCTTAAGAAAAAAAAGACTCACAATTAAAAATTATCCCTTGAAGGGCTGTAATATAAATTTTTAATTTTCTCCAATAAATAGTTTATGCTTTAGACAGAAGAAAATCTCAGAAACCTTACAAATTATTGAACCATCAATTTTATTTTAAAATCTTGACAAGAAGTTAGTTGAATGATTTTTATCTTGGAGTTATAAATGCATTCGCAATTCCTCTTGTCTCATTAAAAAAAATATATGTTCTCACATTTAAATGTTGTGAAAACGAATGTTTTTTTATTGAATCTCTAACAAATTATACAAGGGCGTGAAATTTTTTTTCGCTAATTAAAATTAATGCCCGGAAGAAGCTTTCTCGTGCTTCTACATACTTCCGTAGTTCGCAAAAACATTCAGCACTAACAAGAAGTCGCTAATTAAAGTAGGAGGCTTCTCAGAATTTGGGATTCCATGGTCGAGCCGTGCAGTCTGGTCCATGGTAAAATCTCACATATACGAGATTCTATTCAGAAGACCCAAGTTTTTTGGGCAGTTGTAAGTCATGGGACCCTTTCCTTATGTCAAGATTTAAGACACTTCCTGAAGAAACCGGAATTCGCTGTCTATTTTTAAACATGAGCAGATCATGTTAACATTCTGAAAAAGGGCAATATCTCGTCTTCGAGAATTCATACCAATTAACTCATTAATTCCTTCAAGAATTAAGAAAATTCAACACTTATTCACTTATCAATATACTAAGATGCGTGAAAAAAAACTTTTATTCTTTTTTTGTTTCTCGACCAAAATTTAAATCACAGTCTTGGGACTTCAAAGTTTTTGCCCTCAAGAAAATAAGTCCATTTAAAACGGGCCTATAACGTAAAGTTACAGATATACATATGGAATTATGTACCTGAATAATTTCCGACACTTTGACCCCATATTCTACTCTTTAAATAGAAAATTGACTGAATGGATCATTTTTTAAAATGGATATTTGAAAGCCCGAATTTTCGAAAAAACCTACAATTTTCGAACTTCCAATGTCA
This sequence comes from Euceroptres primus, assembly GCA_037177015.1. Lineage (NCBI taxonomy): Eukaryota > Metazoa > Arthropoda > Insecta > Hymenoptera > Figitidae > Euceroptres > Euceroptres primus. Next base: position 100,961 of record JBAGKK010000253.1, read on the forward strand.
ACTGTAACCCAACATTAATAGGCCCGAAAAGTCTAAGATCCCAGGTCCACAATTTAATATTTTTCTTTCAATCAGAAAAAATATGACAATTCGATGTTCACTAAATGTAAGAAAATTAGGGAATGGCGAGGAATTAACTACTGCTGAATTCAGGTGTATACTAGTTCCTGAATTTTTTTTAATTCTTTTAAATTCATTTTGTATTCTTTGAATTCGTTTGTATTATTTGAATTATTCTTTTGAATTCTTTGAATTCACCTTAAATTTTTTGAATTCACGTTGAATTTAACCAAAATTTGGTTGAATCAAACAAATAAACGCATTGCTATGTGGTCAACTAAAGTTTTGGTTGAATCAAACAATATTTTACTTGACTCAATAAAAAATTTGGTTCATTCAACCATATTTTTTGCTCGATCAAACAATAGATTAAATAAAATATTTATTCAAATAAAATTAATATTTATTTAAATCAACTAAATTTGTTTGAAATAACCAAATATTTGTGTCCATTCAAAGAATCAGTGCATTTGATTCAAATAAAATTTTTTTGAGTGTTTTGAATTCAGCGTGTATTCTTTTGAATTCACATTGTATTCCTTAAATTCTTTTGAATTTATGTATCTTGTACTCTTTGAATTGTTCACTCACTGTCAGAAAAATATTTGGTTGAACCAATTAAATTTCGGTTGGTTCAACCAAAGAATTTGCTTGTCATACGGATAATTGAAATTTTGGTTGACCCAACAAACAGTTTTAGTTGATTTAAACAAAAATAAATAATTTGATATATTCAAGCAAAATTTGGTTGGTTCAATCAAAATTTTGTTGGATCAACTAACATTTAGGTTTAAATCAACTAAACGATTTTTTTAAATCAACAAAAATTTTTTTTAGTGTTCTTTTGAATTCACCTTGGATTCTTTGAATTCTTTTGAATTTACCTAGTATTCTTTGAATTATTCTTCTGAATTCTTTGAATTTACCTTGAATTCTTTTCAATTTATCTTGTACTTTTTAAATTGTTCTTTTTAACAACGTGTGTTCTTTGAATTCTTTTCAACTTATCTAGTATTCTTTGAATTATTCTTTTGAATTCACCTTGAATTCTTTGAATTCGCCTTGAATTTTTCGAATTCATCTTGGATTCTTTGAATTCATCTTAAATTATTTTTAATTTACCATGTATTCTTTTGAATTCACATTTTATTCTTTGAATTATTTTGAATTTATCTTGTATTCTTTGAATTATTCTTTTAAATTTAACTTGAGTTCTCACCTTGGATTCTTTGAATTCTTTTGAATTTATCTTGAATTATTTGAATTGTTCTTTTGAATTCATTGTGTATACTTTTGAATTCACCTTGAATTATTTTGAATTCAGATGTGCTTCAAAATTGCTAATGATTAACCCTTATGAGTATGAGAACTAAACAAATAGCACAGAAAGAATAAGGAGTAAAATTTGTTGTAGATACTTTGTTAAAAATAAAAACAAATGAAAATATTACCCCGAATTCAAAAATTCTGTTAATGAAACAAATTTCTGGTAAATCGTCAACTAAAAAAGTTAGCGATTGATCTAACTAGGGTTTTAATTGTTAATTATGGTAACTATAATCTTAGTTAGATTGAATAAGACTATTAGTTAACTAAGAAAAATACATTAAGGCCTTTGGGTACTAATACGACTAGTTTACAATAATTATTATTTTCACTTATATTACTTTTCTTAGTTATTTTAATGGTTTTCTTACTTAAAATATCTAAGAAAAGTAGTAAAAATGAAAGTAGTATTGAAAAATGAATTGAAAACTAATTAGCTGCTTAAGGTCTTAATGTATTTTTATTATTTAGTCGATCTAATTAAGATTAGTTAATCTAATTAGTCAATCTAAGTAAGAATGTATTTACTATAACAAAGAACTCTACTTAGATCAATTATTTTCTCTAAGTTTTTTAGTTGACGAATTATTAGGATTTTTTTTGGTGCACCGAATTCGGGGTAATATTTGCATTTGTTTTTATTTTTATCCAAGTAGGTGTCTGTAATACATTTAACTCCTTGTTTTTTTTGTGAATAGTTCAGTGTTGTAGCTCGTTGCAAGGAAAGAAGTTCCTGAAAAAGTTACAGTTTCAGTAACTTTTGCAGTAGCTTAGTTACTTTTTTATACAAGTAACTTGTAACGGAACTTAGTGCCTTTTTATCAGTAACTTGAAACTTTTATTTTAGTTACTTTAAAGTTACTTATATACATATTTATATGCACAAAATATAAAAATAAACGTGTTTAACCGTGGGAAAAGTTCAAAAATATTTTTTAAAAATTTAATGCCCAGATTTTTTTTGTAAACTTTTATTCACTTTTATTAATATATTGTTATCGAAATAATCGTTTATAATCTTAGATGGCAATTTTTGCTTTAGGATCAGGATAAAAAAATTCGATTAATTCTTAATTGTACCAAACGTTTCGGCTCACAATGGTGTCCCTCATCAGTGGTTCTTGTTTATTCTGAAAAAAACATTTACAGTTTTTTGGTATCAGGGAGAGTATACAGAAATAGTTAACAAATTGGACAGATTGTTATTCTTCGGTCTTAAGTAATAGTTAATTTTGTAAATTTTGCACCTCCAAATCATAATGCAAACTTTATCAAATTAACTATTACTTAAGACTGAATTATACCAAATTTCACAATTTTTTACGTTTAAAGTGAAAAATTCACCAAAGAATAACAACCTGTCAATTTCTTAACTATTTCTGTACAATGTACACTGTCCCTGATACCAAAAAATGTTGCAAATGTTTTTTCAGAATAAACTTAAACCACTGATGAGAGCCACCATTGTGAGCCGAAACGTTTGGTTCTATTAAGAATTAATTCAGTTCTTTTATTTTGACCCTAAAGCCAAAATTGCGATCTAAGATTAGAAACGATTATTTTTACTGATGATTATTATTGTTATCAAACCCATTTTCTGGCATAAACAAAAAATTAAGTAACTTTAAGGGAATTTGAAGTTCCTTTAGTCAGTAACTGTAACTGTAACGAATTACTTTAGTCAGTAATTGTAACTGTAACGAGTTACTTTTCCATTTTGTAACTTGTAACTGTAACGAGTTCATTTTTTTTGAGAAACTTTCCCAACACTGGAATAGTTATTGTTTTTTTTGACACCATTATCAATACCCAATAAAATTGGTAACCTTTGATTATTGTATCTATATACCCACATAACACGCAATATTATATTCACATTCCCGGAATATTCCACTGAGACATTGGGAACATTTTCAAGGAATATTACAGCAACATTTCAGGAATAACATAATGTCCGATCTTTGGAATATTTCAATGGAATATTGAGAAAATATTCTTTAGAAATGTTGTAAAAGTGTTCGCCCTGAAATCTCAAATATCTCTACGGAATATTGCCGGAATCTTATTTAGAATGTGTCTGAAATGGATTATTCCCGAAATATTGAAATTTTTTTAGCATTCCAAATCGCTCTGTTTGGAATATTTTGACGAGTACACTTATTCGTTCGTATGAGATTGAATCTTAAAAATCGATCGAGTATTTTTTGCTTTATTTTATTTACATGCACAATACACCGCACAATACAATACAATATTATTATATATAACAAACTGTTACTACAAATTATTATTAATCGTCGATCATAAGCACTAAGATAAACGTATATTATACAAATTCATAGAAAATACTTTACATTATTACAATATCGGGCATTAGCTTATAAATGACGTTTTTAACCATTTTTTGTACAGTGGCATAGACAATTATACAAAGGTAGACTATTATATTTAAACAAAAAACTTTCTAAAGTTTTCCTATTCATCACTAAATACACCATCCTCCGATTACAAAGGTCAGCAGTACCTGAATTCCTAAAAACTCAGGAAATTACTTCTTCAATTCTGTAAAAAGTAACTATTTAATTTTATACTAGAAATATTGCTAGGATGATATATTGTTAAACGAAACCTGAGAAGGGGTTACATGAGGAAAATCATTGAATTAAATTGAACCTTTTTTTGAAAAACGTATTAAAATTTGACAATGGTTTTACCTGTTGCTAAATTATACCTTTTTACTTCAAAATAATCCTAAAGTCAGCAGAAATAGAATCTTTTCTCCTTGAGATCATTTGATGTCGACTTTAGATAGCTCATCTTATATTTTCGAATCACTCAAACTTGACCTTAAAAAAGTACCATTTAGTTTAATTTTGAAAACATTATAATATGGAGAGGAGTTATACCTTCTCTCCTGTATTTAAGAATAAAGAATAAATTACATAAAGAATAATATTCTGTCCATAATGAGGAATAAGGACTTAAAAAGAACTACACTCAACTCTCCATTGAGTTCCACCCGTTCGAGTGCCAGCTTCAAGGTTCTTCACGCTTGACTGCTTCTATCCCCTCTCCTGAGCGTTCCTGCAGGACCACATCAGAAGTTGTTTACATCGCGACTCTCTGAATGCGAGTCTCTGAACTGAAGCTATATATGCGGTCCTGAGTGTCGACATTAGAGTGCTCGCTCGTCGCTTTAAGTCCGGTTCAAACTGGATTTTAATAGCGCTCGTTTACTGTACCGACTAGACCCGAGGCCGGCGCTCCATCGGGAGATGAACGTATTCTGAAATAATAAATGTCTTAATTTATGGGATGACTATTCCTATTCTGTTTATTATTTTTTTTCTGTATATCCATGAAAAGCAACCTCTGGCAACCTCTGAGAAATTTGGAAAATTGATTAAGGTATTATGACATAAAACCAATGAAGTGAGCTATTAAAACAATTTAAATTTCTTATGTATTTCTAAAACAAATGATGTTGCTCATGGCTCACTTTAGTATTTTCTCATAGGTATCACAAATTGCTACTGAAACTTTATTGAACTTTATATTTCGTTTTTATAAAGGAACAGTGTTTTTTTCTAATGTTCAAAAATCGATTATAGTAATAAAATGGTAGAGATTATGGAATAGAAACATGAAGATTAATGTCGTCGAGGAACTTTTGAAGGTTGGACAAATCTTGCGAGTCTCACTATCATTTTAACAAATCTTTTAGTCAAGATTAAAGATTCAAGATTAAGTTTATTATGCAAATTCAAAGTGAGATACAAAAAGAATCGCACGTAAAATAACTACAATAAGATGGGTTTCACACTAAAAAAAGAAAAAAAGCTAGTCTGCGCAATTCCACTTAATTCTGGCTCCTTGTAATGTGCCACTGGCTTTTACAAGGGGGTCTCAAATTTACGCCTATATCACAATAATCCTAAGTTATAGTTATAAAAATATTTAAAAAAGAAATAGAAATAAAAATAAATAAATAAAATGCTTGCACGCGACGCAACAGAACAATATACAAAAAAAGGTCAGTTTACTCAAAATCAGACTCTTACTCATTTATAATAAAAGATCTAACTCTTAGCACTTGTGCAATGTAGTTAAAAATGTCATTCATTTGGTCAATATTTCTTAGAATTAAAAGGCGCTCGATAGACTCTAAGTCAGTTCTCGACCCTTCTAGGTATTTTTTGATGTAATACGCTCTGAATTCGTTATAGATAGGGCAATGGAGTAGAAAAGGAGAAAGATCCTCAGACTCCATCAAGTTACATAGGCTGCAGATTTGATTTGAATCAATCGCATACGCCGAACCATTAAAATATAGCCTGATCTTAGTGGAGTCTGAGAGTCTTAATTGACTAACCACCCGCTTTTTTCCCATATTGCAATTAAAATGTAGATAGGGTTCAGTAAGGTTCAGACTTAGGTTTCTAAATTGACTGTTATAGCTGGATTTCGTCACACGATCAATAGCAGTGCTAAAAACATTATTTGTCCATTTAATTATTACGTTTGACTTTTCTACAGTAACCGAGTGAGGGTGACTCCATTGCTGATTCCATGTACCAAGTTCGCCTATAGATTCTAGTAGAGACTTAAATTGCGAAGCCCAATTAAATTCTATATTTGCGGCACTAGCCTCAAATCTTTTAGAGGTTGCATACCTATCCCGGATATTAAGGAATAAATTTAATAAATAGTCACATCGTTTACATTATTTTTTCAGGTAAGCCACACTTTTTTCAGTTTAATTAAAAAATGTGCAGTTTTTATTATTCCGGTATTTTTTATTTTGAGATATGTAGTTATTTTTTAGTGATTATTTCTGCATTGTAAAGTGTGTTCAAAATTAAAGCGAATAGTAATTCTTTACAGAAACACTTTCAAACTCGAGTAACTATTAATAGAAAGTATAATAGGAAACTATTATAACTATTATTAATACGAACTATTATAAGAAAGATTGTTAAGTTTGGATGTGATTCTAAAATATAAGATGTCGTTTTTAATTTTGACTTCAAATGAGCGCAAGGAGAGTTTAATGAGAATTTAAAGAAAATGAGGATGTTATTTCTACTCTTTATAGAATTATTTTGAATGAAACAGGTATAAAGAGTAATAATATTTCAAATCGTAATCACTTTGAAGTTTCATTTTTGACAAAATACTATACTGTGACTTCAAATAACATTCATTGTTCAATTTAATTTAATAATATAATTCTCTCATTTATAACCTTTTATAGTTTCCTGCAAACAATACATAATTCTGGTAATATTTCTAAAATAAAATTAAATAGTTACCTTTTTACAGAAATATTTTTAAAATTGCGAAATTTCTAAAGCTGTCAAAAGATTGAAATTGATTTTATGTACATCAGAAGATTTTTTTAAATTGAAGAAGTAATTTTCTGAGTTTTTAGGAATTCATGTACTGTCAACCTTTGTCATCAGAAGCTATTTGTTGATGTACTCATCAAAAATGATCCATGTAATGATGAATCAGAACATTTTCGAAATATTTTTGTTTGAATATAATAATTTATCTTTGTATAATTCTCTATGCCTCTGTGCTCTCTAAATCTGAATCAGTCAAAATTTTCACTGATTTCATTCAGGGACCCATTTCTAGCTAATTCATCAGTGAATTTTGACTGAATTTCAGTCAATTTCACTGAAATTCAGTCAAAATTCACTGATGAATTAGTTAGAAACGGGTCACTCTATGAAATTAGTGAAAATTTTGACTGTACAGATTTAGAGAGTACAAAAAATGTTGTATGTTTAGTTTCGACCTTGTTTTATATTAAGTAGTGAACCACCAGTCATAGAATTGAAGGTCAAAAGAAGAAAAGCGATAATACTTTTAGAAACGTTTCGATCACTGTTTGGACTCTCATCAGTCAAGATAACATTTATTAAGTCTGTAAAAAACATAAAAAGAAGGTATAAAATTGTATAACAAAGATAAATGATAATCGATGATTGGAGTTGACAATATTTCATAAAAAATTCAAGAATAAAATAATTATAAGAGAGGTTGTCTCATAAAAAAGAGGTCCTACAGTTTTAAATCTGTATGATGAGGAATAAGTATTGTTAACAGTAAAAAAAGCGAAAGGTCAATGGGCAAAAACAAACATACCTGGTATAAATTAAAATGCGAAGATACTTATTCCTCATCATAAAGATTTAAAATTGTAGGGCCTCTTCTTAATGAGACAACCTCTCTTATACTTATTTTATTCTTGAATTTTTTATGAAATGTTGTCAACTCCTATCATCGATTATCATTTATCTTTGTTATAAAATTTTTTACCTTCTTTGCATGTTTTTTTACAGTCTTAATAAATGTTATCTTGACTGATGAGGGTCCAAACAGTGACCGAAACGTTTCTAAAAGTGTTATCGCTTCTCTTCTTTTGACCTTCAATTCCATGACTGGTGGTTCACTACTTAGTACAAAAAATGGTTAAAAACGTAATATTTAAGCTAATTTCCGATATTGCAACAATGTAAAGTAGTTTTCTGGGAATTTGGTATAACATACTTTTATTTTAGTGCTTTTGTTCGACGGTTAATAATTTATAGTAACAGTTTGTAATAATAATATTGTATGTGTATTGTGTATGTTGTAGATAGAACAAATCAAAAAAGACTTGATCGATTTTTATGATTCTAATGATTTTTATGATTCAATATCATACGAGCGAATAAGCGTACTCGTCAAAATATTCCAAACAGAGCGACTTGAAGTATTAAAAAAAATTCATTCACTTTCATTGCAATGTTTCGGGAATATTCCATTGAAATATTTCAGACACATTCTAAATAACATTCTAGCAATATTCCGTAGAGATATTTGAGGTTTCAGGGCGAATACTTTTACATTTCTAAAGAATATTTCCTCAATATTCCATTGAAATACTCCAAAGGTCGGACATTATGTTATTCCTGGGACGTTGCTGTAATGTTCTTTGGGAATGTTCCCAATGTCACAATTCCGGGAATATGAATGGAATATTGTGTGATATGTGGGTAATCAATCTTTTGAGTGGAGAAGAATTCACTCTGACTGGGGTTGCTGGTGTTGTACCTTTCCCGATAAACGGTTGTGCTTCTGGATTTGAGAGTGGCTGGGCATCGTGGATGTTAGGTAGTCAGCTACTTACAGTATACACGATCCTACTTACTCTTTTCGTAGCCCAGGGTACTCGTAGGACTCGCGTTGAGCGGTAAAAGGGTAGATAGATACACGTCGCAGTATTAGTAGGTATTAGGTGTTGGCCTGGGAACGAGTGCACGTGCCATGGAGAAGCCCATCCCTCCTGCGAGTTCGGATAATTCTTTAAGTGCTTCCTACACCCCCTGACCCCTTACCCAGGGTCGATCCTCGGTCTCGACCCCCCGACCCCCATCAGACCGATGCGCTCGCGGTGCCACTCCAGGCTCTGTTCTGATCTTCCATCTTCCTTTCTATGTATTTATCTCCTTCCCTCTTTCTCTTCCCTCTGGTCTGAGCAGTAAAATGTGAGGATTCGGCCAGGCAGCTTTTAGAAATTCTCCGTACTCTGTCTCTATATAGTCTCAGTGCTTCTATTTCTCTCCAGCAAACGCTTTTGTAAGCTTGCACTTTCTCCTTCTCACATTCACCTGCCAAAGGCGTCGTGGTTCATGCTTCGAGGATCAGAATCAGTTACGCGAAGAACGCTTGTGTTCGTTCGTACGTCGTATTGCTCTCGAAAAAGTTTCACTTCTCGCTGAAAGGTTTAGGTACAGTTCAGTGGCGATTGCGTATTTCAGCTGATGGTAGAGTAATACATCTTTGTTATCGAAAGGTTAAAATAAGATTTTAGGCTGGATTTGATTAGCTTCAATGCTATGATTAGATATTAGGATTCTTAGATTGAGATTAATTTTATTAGTAATTTTCTTTACATAACTTGGGTTTAAAAATCGCAATGGAAAAGGAAGGGGTTCCTTTTTGTTGTGTTAATTTAACATAGGGTAGAAATCTGAAGCACTACTGAATTCAGGTGTACACTTTTTCCTGAATTCTTTTGAATTCTTTTGAATTCATTTTGTATGTTTTGAATTAATATTTCTTTAATTCGCCTTCACTTTGGTACTGTTTAGAAAATTCATTTTTCGATCAGGAACGATTCTTAGTCGTCAAAAAAATTCTTATTTTGAATTCTCTTGAATTCATCTTGTATGGCTTCCTCATAAAAGAAGTATTGTAACGATAAAGTTTTTGAATCTCATTTTTTGACGTTTCTCGGCCTAATTCGACCCCAGGAATCCGAAAATTAGGTTTCTAAAAAATGTTCGTATGTGTGTGTCTCAACAATGCCTTTTTAATTATATCTCGCAAACGAGTTGAGCTGGGTAATGAAATTTGGCTGAATTATAGTCCCATAAGATGTCCAAAATTTTTCCAGTTTTGAGCTAGGTCAGATAAGAAGAAATATTTTTATTTTATTTTATATTTTTCTCAAAAATCGTTTCAGATGTTATTTTTTTCAATTTTGATTATAGTCAAGAAAATTTATCCTAGATTTGGAGGCTGCAGAGAAATACACCTTTTTCTACCAAAAAGATTGATATTGATTCATTAAACCATCATATACATCAACACATCATATAACCAAAAGTAAATTTGAAAAATTCGAAATTTTCAATAATTTTGTCACTGTTTTTTAAATAATAAAAGACTTTCAATATATAATTTTTTTAAATATGAGGTGGAATTTAGTTGATAAAATTCAATACAATGCTTGTAATCATTTTCAACCATTTTGGAAATATATCAATATTAAAAGCACCAAATTTATTCCTTTTGAGGAGAATAATCGATTGTCCTATTTAAAAACCTTTTATGATAAACTATACTTATAAAATATAAAATAAAATTTTTTACGTGTATATCAGAAAAAGTTTTTGAATTTTGGGAATATAGAAATATTATAACAACTAAATTTATTCCTTTTAATGAGACGAATTAATTGCCCTACTATTAATTGTTAAAAAATAATTCATGAAATGAATATAATTAAGATTCACCCCAACATGGAAGTACACAAACTAGTAACTACTTAGTAGCGGTTTTCTTTGAATTACTTGAACTCTTTTGAATTCATCTTGTACTCTTTGAATTCTTTTAAATTCTTTGAATTCTTTTGAATTTGCATTGTATTTTTAGAATTCTTTTGAAGTCTTTTTAATTTATTTTTTAATAATTGAATTATTATTTTTTTAATTCACCTTGTATTCTTATTTTAAATTCTTTTGAATTCATCTTGTATTCTTTAAATTCTTTGAATTCTTTGAATTTTTTTAAATTCACCTTGTACTCTTTGAATTTTTTTGAATTCATATTGTATTCTTTGAATTATTTTGAATTCACCTTGTACTCTTTGAATTTTTTTGAATTCATCTTGTATTCTTTGAATTATTTTGAATTCACCTTCTATTCTTTGAATTCTTTTGAATACATCCTGTATTTTTTGAATTCTTTTCAATTCTTTGAAATCTTTGAACTCTTTAAACTCTTTAATTCAGGTGTACATCAAAATGGTTAACCCTTCGTAGAAATCACGCAAAATCTTTTACTTTTCTTTTTACCAATGGATACTTCAGATTTTTGCTGTGTGGTGTCGATTTAATCATAATGTTAAAAAACTTTCTACAAGATGGTTTCTTTGACAATCTGTTCCATACAAAAAAAAGTGAGTTCAAGATGTACTGAAAAAAGGTCAAAATTATCTGCAACGTAAATGAAGACCTTGATTTGGTTCAAAATAAACCCAATATTGATTCATACTGAATCGTTCTTCGGTTTATTTACAATCAAATCAGAATCTAATGATAGTGTATTTTTGATGCAGATTATTTTGTAGTTCTTTTGGCTTATCTCGAAAGCTCGTATTTTCTATATAAATAAAAAGTAATTAAACAATAATAAATAAATCATTTGTGATTGCTATTCTACAAAATTGCCGCTAAATGTTAATTATACGTAACACCCCTGGGTTTATTTGAGCACAAGTGAAATTTCATGTTCAAATATCTGTTTAGACATTACGATTTTTATTTGAAAAATCTTTTAACATTCAACTCTAAAAGCTAGATAATGTAGTAAAGATATTGAGCAGTACTCTCTAAATTTGAATTAATCAACATTTTCACTGATTTCATTTAATGACCATTCCTAGCTAATTAATCAGTGAATTTTAACTGAATTTTAATATTATTGACTGAAATTAAGTCAAAATTATAAATAGCCCTGAAATTGTTCAGGGCTCTCTAAATCTGAATTAGTCAAAATTATCACTGATTTCATTCAGTAACCTATTTCTAGCTAATTCATCACTGAATTTTGATTGAATTTCAGTGAAATTGGATAAAATTTAAACAAAATTTACTAATTAATTAGCTAGAAATGGGTCTGTGAATGAAATTAGTGAAAATTTTAATTGATTCAGATTTTAAGGGTAGCCCTAAATTTTTTCAGATTTTTTTAGTCTATTGGATGGAAAATAAAGGGGGGGGGGATGGACCTAGGGATGTGACGGCGTTAATAAAAATAAGGGGTGTTACGTAGGGTTAATTTTATTATACTACCAAACACATTTTTTTTTACCTAATAAATTCCTGACACCTGAGTTTCATTCACTAATGACGAACAATTCGAAGTTATAAATTTTTTAAAAGGATAAACAGAATTGTTCAAAGCAGTTGTAGAAAAAAAATAATAAATTTGTTTTTCGCCTTATCTATCTTTCACTACTAACCCTTATTTATGATTTATCCTAATAAGTCAGTTGGAAGTAAATTGAAACCATGAACAGTAATTTGTAACTGTAGGTTTTTTTCCTCAAAAAGTAACCTTTTTATAATGAATTTCTTTTAAAGGGGATTTCTAAATGTAGAATCATAATTAGCAGCGGAGTTTTAAACATATTTCAAGCTATACCAGAAATAAGATGGTTTCAACTTTCAAAAAATCTTAGGGTCCATTTAGTTAGGTGATGATTTGATGTTGTCAGGGGAGTGTCAAACAGTCTTTGTGAACGATTTGAGCATCTGGAGCAAATTACTTTGACCAGTCTTCTCTCGTCAAACGTATTTAGTCTTTAGATCTTCAAAAATATGCCGATGTTCAATTTCTCTTCTGCTTTCAAGACATATTTTACATTTAAATATGTATGCATTTACATTTAAATATGTATACATATACTTACATTTAAACATGTATAATAAATATGTTTTATCTTGACACGAAAAGATTAAGGAAAAGAAATTCCAATTTTTGGGCTGATTTCAAATGTGCGTCTAACGTGAAAATGATCTCGAATATACATATTTTAGTATGATAATTATCTGGAAAGTCACGTGGTAAATTGCTCCTAAATTATTTCACAGAAAAGAACCTGAACTCAATTTGAGTAGTGTAGCTTAGTCAAATGAATTATTTTCAGAAACTTTTTATTTTTATACGACACTCAAGATAAACCCAACATAACTCAAGTTGATATTTTTTGGCAAAAACTCAAAATAAGCAGAATCAGTATCATTTCTGCTGCACTTCAATTTGAGAAGACTACGCAACTCAAATTGAGTTCAGGTTTTTTCTATGTTGCCTTACGCTTTCCTGAACATTAGAATTCAATTTCGTATTAACTTTAAAGCTGCCTATTATACTATAATTTATAATAAGTCGCAAACAAGAAAACAATTTCCAAAGACTCTATAATTACAAAAGACTCTACAATTAAGAAAGTATTCCCTTATCCTTCCTTACAACGAATTTCCCAAATTAACTAAACTCCCGCATTTATCATCTGCTGTGATTATAACCCTCTAACAACCTGACTTTTTAATTGAACGCCCTACAGAAAAGCTGCAATAACAACAGCGATCTCTATAAATGACTCTCAGCTATGAATAAATGCGCGAGTTCTCACACCTCGTACACTGTATTAAACACAAAAAAACCCCTGAACATTGTCTCGCGTCCAGTGGAAAAAAATTTATTGCTAATTATTTTTCCGCGCATAGACAGGTATGCACTCCAGAAAGGATTTTCGTTGAAAGAGTGGAATGAGTAAAAATCAGACAATTCGCGGTTGGAATAGGTGTGCGAAAGGGTGGTTCTTGGTTTGTTCGTGTTAGTTTCGCAGTCGTCGTAGCGTGGAACGAGCGACGCGACAATTGCCGGATGCGGTGATTCGCGCGAATCGAGCTGGGGTCTTAGTACGTGTTAGGTACGTGTATTATATAGATACGGCCCTGTGGCGGTGGTTTGTAATATTATGATAACCCACCTCCCTCCCGCAACCCCCTTCCACCACCATTGCAACGGCGGCGTCGCCTCATCCACCGCCGGCAACCCAGCCATCCTCTTTCAGCGGCCATGTTGCCGGGAAATATGATTATTGTTATTATTTGCACCCTCCTTCACCTCCTGTTTCATCCTGATTCCTCACTTCGCCGCTATGATATGATGGTAGCTCGCATGCCCTTCGTTCCGTTTTCACCCCCAACGATATTCTGCAACGCCAATTCCCCTCGCTCTAACTTCCCTCCCCCTCCCGCGAACCAGTCTTTTACCAGCGAATTGGGAGGAAACGAACGAGAACAGGGCTGAAGCAACCACCCGTCAACCATTCCACCTCCACCTCTTCTCTGCCACCTTCAGCACTTCCTATAGATGCGGAACGCAAAACTTTACATTGCAAGTGCCGTCTACTACTTGAACCTTCTTTTTGTAACGCGTCCACGAATCCTGTTCACCCTCTCCCACTTCATCGTGTTGTCCTGAACCCCACCTCCAAACCCTTAGACTCTCAGCCTACCCAGTCCCATTCCTCCGAGAGGGTTTTCCTTTTGGGAAGCGTTTTATCGACCGTACTTACTTTTTTCACCTACACAGATGTATACAGAGCAATGAATCGGGAAGATTATCCTGAGTAGAGGGAACCCATTTTCGTCTCCACGGTTGACTAACAAAGAAACTGACTTTGAAAAGCGTTGGATCGTTAATGTGGGATGATTTGACTTTTAGGTTGTGGATTTACTGGTAAAGTATATATTAGGATGTATGGCGAAAATTTTTCCTTGTTTGTAGTTTTAATGGGGTCAAAAACTTGATGTTGGGAGTGTAAATGTTATCCTTAAGTTTTATGAGTCAACGTCTACATTCCTACATTAAGGATATAACAAAGCGCATTAAGGATATAACAAAGAGCAAAAGAAATGATACAGTTTTCTACTGTCCCTATTTTAGCAGATAGCTCCTAATAATCTAACCGATTTTTTTCCCGTGATTGCCTAAGAAATAGAATTAATACCCGTAATTATATTCATAAAAACCTAGACAGGATCGTCAGTTACTTCAGATTTGAAAATGTAAAGACTAGATAAGTATGTACGTATATGGTGAGAATAAAAATCCGCTAGCAACCGTTGCTATACTTTTTTTTTTCGGTCTCAAAGTTATTTTGAAATCATTTTTCATCTTTAGAGGCTCCCTTTAGAGGAATTGTCTGACAAAAACTCATTTATACTACTATATGGCTGACCAAAATTTTGCTAAACTACTTATTTTCTACATTCTCTTTTCCTGTGTCAATTATTGCTTTGAAATCCGTTCTAATTTTCAAGGACTAAACTTTCTTAAAGGGAATCGTCTGACCAAAAAGTTCATGTATCACTGATTCCTTCGATTCATTTTTTTATAATTTTTTCTCTGCCTCGTTAATATTCTGGAGTAATTCCTATTCTATACAAGTTATCTATTTTCTGAAAATGATTTTTCTCTTAGATTATCTACATTAAAAGAGGTATCTGACTAAATAGTGCCTCTACTACTGATTGCTTGATCAAAATTGAGTTATTGTACTGATTAGATGTTTCAGTATTTCCATTCCAATATTTAAATTATTACTTGACTTGCCTGAGTAAAAACGGTTTATACTACCGATTTTTAATAAATTTTATACTGCTAAATACCTGATCAATAATTATTGGCTAAACTACTTATTTTGTAATTCTCTTTACTTGTGCCAATTATTTATTATGTACTTTGAAGCCACTGTTAATTGTCATGAACTAAACCTTTTTATAAGGAATCGTCTGACCAGAATGTGTATATATCACTGATTGCACGGATTATTTTTCATATAATTTTTTTTGCAATCCATTCTAATTGTCATCCTAAACTTTCTCAAAAGGAATCGTTTGACCAAAAATTGCATATATCACTGATTCCTTCGATTCATATTGTATAATTTTTTTGCCTCAATATTATTTTGGAGTAATTTTTGTTCTATACAAGTTGTCTTTAGGATTTTGTCGCCCTTTATATAAGTCCTATACAAGTTCTCTCTTTTTAGGGTTTTGTAGCCCTTTATACGCTCGATCGAATTCCAGTCCGTCTGTTCTTTAAAAATGAATCTAATTATAAATGATTCCTGTTGAATTACGTCCAAGAAAAAAATTCTACTCTCTCAAATATATCAGCATCGAACAATTAGGACCAGCAATTTTATACGTACGCTGAAGCGCGCGTGAAACGTTGCATTAGCAACTGTTAAAAGATATAGGAAAAGAAAATACTAAAATATATTTTAAGTGAATACGAAAAAATACTAGAAGTATATGTATACAAAATTTTTAATATACTTCATTATTCAATTTTCAATTCAGAGGAAACGTATTTAAATATTATTTAAAAATCATTTTCGTCAAAGTCTAAGAATACAATTTGAGTATTATATATATATACACACAATTTTATGTCTACAATTCTATGTAAGTACATTAAAACAATCAAGATTTTAATATAGTTTCCTTTTTTTAAAAACATCTTTTAATTTCTTCAATTTATATCCAATTGCCTTATATTTTATTAAAAAATCAATATTTATAGTTAACTTGATGTTTAGTTCCTGTAACTATAAAATAAGCGAGGGACAGTTGTTAAATAGTTCTATTGAAAAATTACTAATGAGTAAATAAATAGTACAAATTCATGGCTGCTTTTTAAAATAATTATTCACTTTGCTTTAAAAAGGCGTCATTTTTAGAACTAATAATAATAATGAAATGCATACATTTGTGGTAATAATATGTATTTATGCATAATCTCTAAATTTGTAATAGTCACTTTTGACTAGTGAAACTGCGTCGATTTGTTCACCAAAAATGATTTAATAACCATTTTTACTAATTTTCAGTCTGACTGTATCAGTAAAATACTGATAATTCACTTCAATCACAGTACTGAATTTAACTTCAGTTATAAATTTTTCTACTAAATGAATTGATAGTGCGAATAATTCATTTTTGTATAAAAGTTAGTAAAAATGGTTACTAAATCATGTGGTGAACTAATCGACAGTATTCACATTTCATTATTATTAAATCTCTAAATTACGCCCTTCTAAAGCGATGTGAATAATTATTTTAAAAAGCAACCATGAATCTGTATTATTTATTTACTTATTAGTAATTTTTCGTTATAACTATTCAACAATAATTGTCACTCACTTATTTTATATTTACAGGAATTAAACATCAAGTTGACTATAAGTATTATCTTTTTCATAAAATAAAAGGCAATGGAATGTAAATTGAAGAAATTAGAAGATGGTGTTTAAAAAAGAAAACTATATCAAAATTTTGATTGATTTAATGTACTAATGTATAGAATTATATAAATAAACTTGTATATATTTTCTACTCAAATTGTATGTTTAAAATTTGACAAATTTAAACTACATTCGTACCCTGCGCCCCTGTTAAAAAAAATCTTTTGTAAATGTTTTTCCAGAATAAACATCAACCACTGGTGAGGGCCACCATTGTGCGCTGAAACGTTTGGTTCAATCAAAAATTAATTGAATTATTTATTCTGACCCTAAAGCCAAAATTAAGATCCAATATTATAAACGATTATTTTCATCCAGGGTCAATACAATCACTCACTGAGTAAAATTTAATAATTAAAGAAATTAAATCGTTAAAATTAAATCATTTTCAACTGATAACACTTAAAACTGTTTGGATTACATTTTAAATTTTGAAAAATTGTACGTTAAATTAATAGTATTGTAGTTAATTATCTATATATTATTATTTATACATGATATAAAAATTACTAACTATCAGCATTTGCAAAATTTTAGAATCATAAAATTGAACAGATATGCACTAATCCTTCTTTAAAAAATTGATGTCCCAAAAAACTTGCAATTTCGACATTTCATTCTTGTCGCTTTTCCGCAATACTGATTGTATTTTTTAAATTTGAAACTTAGACTAAGTTCAAGTCATAGATGTGTTTTTGTTTTCAAATGTCAAAAAATACAAGATTAATTGGGAAATTAAATGATTCGAAATGAAAAGCGTGTGATTATGTTTCGAAATTTTAATATAAAATTAATTGAAAGTTGTCAGTTTAAAAAATATTTAATTAATATAAATTAAGAAAATTCCAGTTTCGAAAATAATTCAGAAGTGAGAAAAATTAAGAGACATCGAATTTGAAAAGAAACTTAATTAAAGATCTTGATTTAAAAATACATTAGTTGGACTTTAAAAGCTTTCATTTTGAGAAAACAGTATTTAAGGATTTAAGTGGACTCGTACAGTCCACTTAAAAATTATTCAAATCTTTATG
The DNA here is from genome assembly GCA_037177015.1 of Euceroptres primus. Lineage (NCBI taxonomy): Eukaryota > Metazoa > Arthropoda > Insecta > Hymenoptera > Figitidae > Euceroptres > Euceroptres primus. Next base: position 119,039 of record JBAGKK010000253.1, read on the forward strand.
TTGATTTATAATATCAAGGAAAATGAACCCAAAGTTATTTTTAACGAATTTTGAAAATGAAACCTAAGGGTAATTTAGAAAAAAATAGTTTGCGTCATAATTGCTTACTTAAAAATATTTTTTAGGATATTTTTGTTTTTTCTTTCCGTCTTAAAGAAAATTCGTAATTTTCATTCAATTTCAATTCTCAACAGCTCAATTTGTTCTCCTTAAAAGATCCTTTACTGTTCTCTTTGGTACGTTTCTATTAAAATTATTTTATTTAGAAATTATACAGTTAATAATCTTGCAAATTATACAATAGATCAAATTACATGTTTTATTTCATTTGACCAGGAATTTACATATCTCAAAGAGTCATCCTATGCAATGACAACACATAATCAATGCAAAAAAGGACTCCAGACTTTGGTACTGTTCAGAAAATTCATTTTTCGATTACGAATGGTTCTTAGTCATCCAAACAAATACATGTTTTAATAAGAACGTATACCAAATAGAACTGTAAAGGACCTTTTACGGAACAAAATGAGTCGTTGAGAATTGAACTTGAATAAGAGTTACGCTTTTTGTCTAGGACGAAGGAAAAATTCAAATATTTAAATACTGTAGAGTGGGGCTATTCGCGCATGGTTGGGCTAACATGTACAACTCACTTTAACTATATTTTTCAATATGATAATGCAGACAAAAATAATAATCTCCTAGAATATAAGATTCAGAAGGACTTCTATTTTGCCGAGGATGAGGGTGAAATTTTATGCGGCCTCTGTACAAACATTGAAAAATGTTTAAATATGTGGAGGCATTTTAAAAAATTGCTAAGACCTCTAAACTTTGTTTCAGTTCAATAGTTTAAAAGTAATAAAAAATTCTCGGTTGCCCGTGTTTTTTTCCAAATTTAAGTGGTAAAAGGAATTGTTTCATAAATGCAAGATTGTGCTTTCATTAATTAGTTCCAAGGTGATATATGAAAATTCGAAGATCGGCGGCACAATTCGGCTAGTTCAGCAAGTTATGCTATGTGCTAATTTTTCAGTTTTGTACAGTCGGGTATTTGTTTCTTTTTTAATTATTTATTTTTTGAAAAGCTAAGTTGAAATAATATTTCACAATAATTGATAGTTTTCGAAATATAACTATAAAATATTAGGATGCCTGGCAGAAACCTAACCTCACTTTTCAGTTTCTATTATTTTCAATTTTGCAGCTCAATTGATGACAGAATCAAGTTTTTGTGTTGCCTTTTGAAGATCTTAACGTCAATTATAAGAGAAAATGTTATCTCTAAAAAGTTATCTGTAGTTATTATTATTTTAATATAGAGATTTTTTTGCTTCCAGGAGAAAATTTGTATCATTTAAATTATAGATTATAGATCAGTTAAATTGCTCACTTGGGATGGCCAGTAAATTAAATGATTAGAAATGATCTTAGAATCTTAGATGGATGTTAAATAAATTATAGATCCTTCTGAAAATATATTTCGTTAATATTAATGTTGATGTTTGTTTTATTTTTTCTGCTTGATAAATCTCAAACAAATATAAATTTCTCAATTAAACTTTTTTTCAAATTTTAACATCAGAAAGTATTCTCAAACAGTTAAATAATAATTCTAAGTAGTATTTCAGTATTAAAAAATTGTTTCATTCATTTAAAATATAAAAAAACAATAGTTGTACCTATTTAGAAGATCGGTGGTACAAAAAGGTACAACTTTTCAACAATTATTGTTAGTGAGTAGAAAATGATTTATAAATCTAGAAATTATTAATTTCTCTTCTGAATTGAGTCTTCTAATTTTCTGTAAAATAGAAAAGCTGAAAAAAAATTTTCTTAGCCGTAAAGCTAAAAAAACCTCGAAAAATACGAAAAAATTGTACATAATAGCCCCACCCTACGGTAACTACTTTTAAATAAACAATTATGACCCAAACTAATTTTTAAATGTTAAACGCTTCATTTTCTCTTTTAAAATTTGTCGGAATTAACAAATAGTACATTTCGATACGTGTGTGAGAGGTGATTATTTAGCACACGAGACGTTTTTCGCACGAGCGAAGCGAGTGAGAAAAGTCAAGTGCGCTAAAAATCACCTTTCACACAAGTATCGAAAAGTATTTTATACCACGAGAGCCGAAAAATCATGTCAAAGTTGAGATTTTGAGGTTAGAGTGGTATAAAAGCTCTTTTTTGTTGATTTTATAATTCAAGATAAAGATTCATTAATTTTGAGTTTGACTGTGCGGAGGAATTTGAATTGCTTCAATTCTAAAAACTTGGAATTACGAATTAAGGAACATAATTGAGTCTTGAATTTTCCAAGTTTTTCAGTTTAAAAACGTTTAATTATTTCGAAATTGTTAAATATCGCTTTTTAGTGTAGCCATTGCTTCATACTTCACTCATGTCCAAATTTTAAAGATAGTAATTTTACTTAATTTTTTAAATTTTAATGATTTGTGATTATTAAATGTCAAAATTAAAAGACCATTCAGAGAGGATATAATTAGCGCGCGTAACGTGCAAAATGATCTAGTTTAATTTTAAAATCAGGTGAGCAAATTAAAATTATTATTAAAATTAATTGAAAAACTTCAACGTCGTAAACATCATAACAATTATCAATAGTGAAGCAACTCCACACTGCGAACGGAAACCCATCAAGATTATTATTGTTATACAGGGTGTCCCGCCACTTATACACCTGCTATTAGTGGCAGATAGAGGACCAAAAAACAAGTAAAAAATTCCTCTTGAAAAATTAAGTCAGATGCATAGTTTTTGAGCTAGAGAGGTTTGAAGTTGCATGGGAAGTTTTGTTGTAAGAAAAAGAGGATATCTTTCTTCTTT
>JBAGKK010000253.1:121994-133114 GCA_037177015.1 Euceroptres primus
AAAATATAAAATAATAAAGAAACAAAAGCATCTCTGCGAACCAACTTCATGCTGCGAACGGAATGTATTAGCTGTAAACTCTTGTAGATTATTATTAGTAATTACTGTATACAGCAGTAAACAAGGGAGGAAATTCTACAATTCCATTTCGATCATCCACCAAGATAAGATAATCGTCATTGATGTACTCTATCAAATAACCGATTAAAAAACGTTCCTTGTATTCTCTCCCAAGATCGATACGCGACACAAGGCGCAATTACCTCAATGTCAACTAATCTTCTTCGGTAATGTCGACCTATCGAATTCCTTGAGCTCCTTCAAAGTCACTTTCCTGTGATCCTTGCACAGTGGGCGAACGTTAAAGGTATAACGGGAGCTTCTCTCAGACCTAAGATAGGAAGCAAGAAGGGTAGATGGAAAGGAAGCAACTAAGGAAGGATGGAAGGAAGGTAGGAAGTAAGGAAGAAAGGAAGGAAGGCGGTCTGGTTCGTGGTAGTCGCAGCAGTCGTGGTAATAAATGGGCAACACGAGCGCTTATAAGGGTAGGTAATCTAAAGCTTTCGAGGCGGGGGCAGTGAGGCGGCAGAGCCGAGTGAGACGGAAAAGAGAGAACGACTGAGGCAAGAAGTAAGAGAAAATGAGTTGGAGTGAGAAAAGCGAAGGGGTGGGTTACGACGTTAGTGTGAGGTAAGGTATAAGGTGGGTAAGATGGCGGACAATTTGCCGCTCGACTACTCTTGCCCGCACCCACCCCCAACGATTCCTCCTCCGCTGGCCTATGTACCGAGTAATAGATGTTCCTCCTTCGCAATAGAGAATGGTGCGCGCGCGTATACATGCATTCACACACGCGTTAACACACATTTGAGCCAAGGAAATTTTCTTTAGTGTGTGTGAGTCGCAGAAATGTTCAAATTACGCGCAGGGCCGTAACCGACTTTGCGTATTAACACCACCAACAGTGACCAATTTCCTAGAATGTGTTGGTCATAGTTATACAAGTTGTTATACAAAGTATACGAGTGTCTTGTTAATGGGGGTTGAGGATATTGCTGAAAGCTTATAAAGCTGAAGGTCCCATGATATGAGTATTAGAAATTGTTTAGGGACGTTGGTGAGGCCAGGAAGGTTTTTAAAAAAATAATTATTCCTTCTCTAAAAAATTGATGGCCCAAAAAACTCGCAATTTCGACATTTCATTCTTGTCGCTTTTCTGCATTGCTGATTGGATTTTTTAAATTTGAAACTTAGACCAAGTTCAAGTCATAGATGTGTTTTTGTTTTCAAATGTCAAAAAATACAAGATTAATTGGGAAATTAAATGATTCGAAATGAAAAGCGCGTGATTGTTTCGTGATTTTATTATAAAATTAATTTAAAGTTGTAATTTAAAAAAATATATATATAAATAATATAACTTAAGAAAATTTCTGTTTCAAAAATAATGCAGAATAGAGAAAAATTAAGAGGAGTCAAATTTGAAAAGACACTAAATTGGAGATCTTGACTTAAAAATACATTAGTTGGACTTTAAAAGCTTCGACCAAAGTTATTTTTGACGAATTTTGAAAATGAAACCTAAGGGTAAATTAGAAAAAAATAGTTTGCGTCATAATTGCTTACTTAAAAATAGTTTTTAGGATATTTTTGTTTTTTCCTTTCGTCTTAGAGAAAATACGTAATTTTCATTCAATTTCAATTCTCAACAGCTTATTTTTTTCCTTTTACAGTTATATTTGGTACGTTTTTATTAAGATTATTTTATTTAAAAATTATACAATTAATTATCTTGCAAATTATACAATAGGTAAAATTACAAGTTTTAATAAAAAAGTACCAAATAGAACTGAAAACGATCTTTTAAGGAACGAAATGAGCCGTTAAAAATTGAAATTGAATGAAAATTACCATTTTTGTCTAAGACGTAGGAGCAAAACACAAATATTTAAATAAATATTTTTAACTAAACAATTATAACTTAGAATATTTATTTTATCTAAAAAGCTTAAGTTTCTCTTTTAAAATTCATTGGAATTAACAAAAAGATTTTATTTGTTGATTTTATAATTCAAAATAAATATTATTCATTTTAAGTTTGACTGTACGTGAAAAACATCCTTAAAAGCCAGTTCAAATTTAAATGCTTGAATTTGAATAGATTCAATTCTAAAAACTTGGAATTACAAATTAAGGAACATAATCGAGTCTTAAGTTTTAAAAGTTTTCCAATTTAAAAATGTTTAATTATTTTCAAATTGTTATTATCGCTTTTTAGTAATGCCATTGCTTCATAGTTCACTCAAATCCAAATTTTACAGATTGTAATGTTTATTTTATTTTATTTTTTAATTTTAAAGATTTATGATAATTAAATATCAAAATTAAAAGATCATGCAGAGGAGATAATTAGCGCGCGCAGCGCGCAAAATGATCTAGTTATCATCTTAAAATACATTACTAATGTTACTTAAAATACATTCTAAGAGAAAAATGTTCACTTTATGAGAGAAAAAATTGAAGATAAAAAATGCCTTTTTTAATATTAATGATAGTAGATTAAAGTTTTATGAAGTATTTTAAGTTTACGCTTTTTATAAATTTTCAAACTCCATACACTAAATCCACTCTCTATCTGAATTAGTGATTTTTTACTAATGAAATAGCGCCGATTCGTTCACCAACTGATTTAATAACCATTTTTACTAATTTTTGGTCAATAATAACTAATTCACAGCGAAATACTACTAATTCACTTGAGTCACAGTTCCGAATTCGACTGCAGTAGTGAATTTTTCTACTAATTGTACCAATTCTACTAATTAGTTTCTACTAATTTTACTAATTTCTACTAATTGATTTAACTGTAAATTAGTCATTATTGACTAAAAATTTTTAAACTGGTTACTAAATCATTTGGTGAACTAATCGGCACTATTTCATTAGTGAAAAATGACTCATTCAGATTTAGAGTGCAACAGTATCATCAGCGTTTTGATCCGATGCTGGATAATTTGAAAACAGTTGAAATCTACGTTATAAACAATGTGAATGTTTAAGTTTTCAATGTAATAGTCATATAGATTTTAACTGTTTTTTAAATGATTTTTCAAATGATCCAGCATCGGATCAAAGAGTTGGCGCTGCAGTGGAATGATTCATTACTGAATCAAAAAATGATACTTCGGGATTTAATGTATGCAGTTATTTGTTTATTAAATTTATTTCAATATAAATTTAAAACACTGCATAAAAATTTGATCTACTATAATTGTTACTAAAAATGACATTTTTGATTAAAAATTTTTTTTCATGGTGAAGTGAACATTTTTCTCTTAAAATGTGTGTTAAGTAACGTTACTAATGCATAGTTTAAGATGATAATTAATTTTTTTTTCAAGAATATTCCTAACCCTTATACCAACATCCTCACAAATAGAATTGATAAATTACAAATCGTTTGATGTAATTGATTACAAGTATTTATTACAAGTCGTTTTATCTTTGATAATGATGATTTAATGATTCATCTTTGAGTTCTTCTTCTTGATTCACTGAAAAATAATCTCTGTATGTTTGAGGAAAAGTCTTAGATATTTCTTTCGGAAATCTTCAAGGTTATTGTACAAAATGGATATTAAAAATGTTGATGACTTTAGGCTTGAGAAAGAAGCTTCAGTTGAAGATTGGTTTCTATATCGAGGTGTTGAATTCAAGTACAAATTCGTTTAAACCAAATAAAGTGTATTTAAATAAATGGTTGAATCAAACAAATCGTTTTCTCATTGTAGAAATACACTTTCTGGTTTGAGATGAATTGGAATTAAGTAAAAAGAATAACAATTGATAACTTATCACTTAATAAATGAAGATTGATTTTCCTGATATGGTGAAGCAACTGGGTTTATTCTTGTTTGATATCAGATTATACGTCAGTTATGATTGGTTTTTTTATATATATAATTGTATACTCCCCTAGTTAATCCGGTTGCTCCCCTTAATTCTGCGACCTTGATTATAAATACGGCACTGAGAGGTACGGTTAGTGAGCAAGTGTAGAGCTCTTCACCTACAGCAACAGTTTCTGTATTCAGGTTCGAATTGCGTGGGTATTTAAGCGTTCTATCCATAGTGAAACCACACCGACACCATCTTCTCTTGCTCTGCATCTTTGTCTGTCTCTCTCTGTCTCTCTTAGCATTCCATCCGCCATCTTCTCACTTAATAAAATAATTACCCCGAACCAATTAAAGCACCCCGTTCTCCACGACGAAATCCGTTGTCGTTTCATGGTGTGCGACGCCAAAGTACAATCGGACATGATCTGCTGTAATAGGGTGCTGCTCTTAAATATAGGATTCATAGTGACAAGAGACAGTTTGCACAAGAGTTGATAAACTGAAATAAATTGTATAGCATTCGTCTAATTAGACTATACGTAATAAGCGTTCTTGTTACCGGGATCTTATTTATGAATAAGGAAAGTGGGTTCTGAGAAGAAGAACAAAAAGAAATTTAATTCTGGATAATGAGTTGAAGTTTGTACAATTCTCGGTATTACTCTGAGATGAGAAAAATTAACGCCGGAGCTTCAAATTTCTTCAACTTGAATCAAAAAGGCTTGCTATTGTTTTGCTTTCCTAAAAAAACGAGTTGCAATTTTTAAAGTGTTTCAGAATCGTCAGTTTCGTTTATTAAAAATCTTTTGTACAATAAATCAAGATTCTACATTTTCTCAGAAACCATTTTGGGTAAAGAAAAAAATAATTTTTACGAAAAATGGTTCACACATAAAATGCAAATTAGTCCTTTTTCTCCCTCCTTTTTCAGTGGAATATAAGTGTCTCTAGAGAATCGGAAAGTGGATTTTAGGAATTTGAATTTGTGTGAACCATTTTTTGTAAAAATTATTTTTTTCTATATTTTTTATTTTTCTTATTTTCTTCTTGTTAATGTAGATTCTTGGTTTCTTATATAAATATAAAAAGACAAAAGCATTAAGCTCCAGACTTTGTTAATGTTCACGAAATAATTTTTCGAGAAAGAATGGTTCCTAGTCAACCAAAAAAAATCTTTTTGAATTCTCAAAAATGGAAAAGAAAAAAATACATTCGTTTTTATATAAAGTAGTAATTTTCATTGAAGCAATTCAGCTCTCTTTGATATATAGTAGAAAGATACATTTTTTATCAAATTTTTCCTAAAGAAAAAACGAAAAGTCTGAGCCGAGACATAAAAGTCGATTTTCCATTTAGCAATGACTCTTTTGATTTGAAAAATGTATTGTATACTACCATACGAAACGCCACTAAGTTAATGAAGATCGCTCTTCCATAATTATAATTTGAAACCCATTTCGATTGAACAGCAAACTCAATTTTGTGTCACTTATAAAAATTCAAAAGTACACTAAATTAAAACATTATCCTAATATCATATGCAATGTTTATTATATGCTTTCAGTGATTGGTTATCGATCCTTTTCAATCCTTTTTAATTTCATATTCATTCATATTCATATTCAGTTTATTTTAAACTCAACAGTTTTATACCAATTACAGAGCTACAACGTAATATTTATATGTAATGAGATGCAGATACAACGTATAATCAGTATAATAGTAGAAAATTATTACTCAATTACATATATAAATTAATCCATATATAATTTAATCCATTAAATTTAAAAACCGGATTTATTAATAAATTTAAAACTAAGAGGTTAAATAATTAACATCTTCTTAATTAATGAAATAATTAACGATTATGTTGAAATATTTTTACCCAGTTTGTAAATCTGGCAAAAGCTGTTAAAATAATCCTTAGTTGACGTATCAAAAGCTCGCAAAATTTGGGGGCCACCCTAAAGTTTATAGACGAGCAATTGTGCGGCCATTGTATATGAATGCGCGTGAAATGTATGATAATGGATCCGAAGTATTCAACTGTAATAAATTCGATAAAGGGTTTAAAGAAGGAGGATTTTACACTTCGGCTCTTACGGCATTGTATGCGCGCAATTGAAGTTCACTTACCCTAGCGACGCGTCCTAAGAAGTTTCTCAGTATGTATAATTATTAATATGCACACGCTGATGAAATCATACAAAATTGAGTAATTTAATATGTTCAATTCTGTATATTACAAAAGCATTAAAATATAAGCCAAAAATAGTTTAATTGTTGAAAAATATGGCCTTAAGTTGGTTATATAACAGACTAAAATAAAAATGTTTGTTAAACTAAGTTATTCAAAATTTCACGTAATTAATCTAAGGATCTTCATTTTATTATGTAACGACCCTAAGGTGGGAAAAGATTCTTTCCAGATTTTATAAGAGATCGCTAAAGTCTGTTTATGTAATTTTGAAAGACCTTCATTAAATTAATAATACAAATTAATTATCAAATTTTAAAATATAAAAATAAGTTTTATTTCCTTTTATCAATTTACGAGGGATTATTAACCCCTCTACTGAATTTGTTGAATTCTTTGACTTCTTTTGAATTTACCTCGTATCCTTTGAATTCTTTTCAATTCTTTGTATTCTTTTAAATCATTTTTTATTTTTTGAATTATTTTTTTTGAATTCACCTTGTATTCTTATGTTGTATTCTTATGAATTCATCTTGTATTCTTTGAATTCTTTTGAATTTACCTTGTATTTCTTGAATTCTTTTTAATTCTTTGAATTATTTTGAATTATTCACTTTGTATTCTTTGAATTATTTATTTAACTTAAAAGTATGAACTCAGAAATTAAAAAAGTATTTTTAAAAACTAATTTAATTATGCGTTGTAATTAATTAACAATTATACAAAATAATTTTTAAACGAAGGGGTTTTATAAAAATTGTATAATAAATATTTAATTTAAAAAAACCGTTAATGTGACTTTAATTAAAAGAAACAGTTTAAGCAAATTTGGCAGTCCAATCAAATTTATTAAATTTTTTTAATGTAATAAATTTGAATTAAATAATTGGATAATCCTCAAATTGAGAAAAAACCGTATAACTACGGACAGCTGTCGCTGAAATTTAGAAACTACTTTCATAATCACTTTAGATTTCAGTCGGTACAGAGATGGAGACCGATTACAGGTTCCTAGTTAGTCGACTGAGTTTGATTTTATACTGCTTCTAGTTTCACCAATGTTTCACCGATTTCACCCAGTTTCACTTAAGCTTAACATAACCTAAACTGAAAGAAAAATGTGGAAAAATGTCTACCAGTGGTTTGTTTAGACGTGTTTTATCGCAATGCAGTTTTCAAGTAACACAATTTTCCTATTCAACAGTTTCAAAAAAGATTCCCATTACTACTAAACTTCGGCGAGGAACGAAAATATGGCAACCTATAAATTTGCCAAAGCCTGGAGTGGGAAAAGCTTATCGTCGAATTGTGCACTTCCAAGACAAATACACCGTCGAACCTCTTAAAGTAACAAATCTCGCTGGTAGAGATCCTAACACTGGTAAGTGTGTATATCCTTAGAATTCTTAATTATTAAAAAATGTGTTAAATGTATAAATTCATTCATAAAATTATGTATTTAAGTAAGCCTAGTATTTCCAATAATCCCAAATCTTTACTCCAACTTCGGGTGTTTCTCAGGAGTCAGTATTTGGACCTAATATTAATCTTCAGAGAAATTAACAGTTTCGATGATGTTACAAATCTGCAATCTGATCTTGATCTAATTCTAAAATGACGTGATAAGAATGAGGCGCTAACGACTAATCCAACCAGTATAATCATCGAATATGGAGTGTGGATTTGGAGAGAGTGATGTTAATGAGAAACCTAGGAATCTTAATTTTCTAGGCATTGGGGTTTAGAGAAATCACTTATATTGAGTTGAAAAAGATAATGAGAAGGGTTCAATGCATTGAATCGTGAAGGCATCCCGGTAAGAAGGGGTTGATCAAAGTGTTTCGAAATGAATTTCGTTTTTGTCCGAAAAAGTTTTAAATGACGTTAGCTCTGTTGTATGTTTAATTCTACAGAAGGCATTAAATTGCCGAAAAGCATCAAATGGCATTGGGTTTTTTCAATATGGCATTAAATGGCATTGACTTCATTTAATATCTTATTCCCCTGAAGGAATTGGATGGCATTAAGCTAAAAGATTGTCAAAAAGCATTAAATGACATTAAATAGATAACGTTCCAATTCCTTTAAAGGAATTAAAAATAACTTTGTGGATTCAAAATGTAGAGACAAGACAAGTTTTATGACAATGAAACATATTCAATGGCATTTGGATAAAAACCGAATTTATTTGATATTTAAAGGCATTAAAATGTCTATTTTTTTTAAATGCCAGTCTATCCACTTGAATCAACCCATTCTTATATGAATAAATCATTGTATGAATTCTACTATATATAATTACATAAAATAATTATATATTGTATGATTATGCTATTTATTTGGGTCCCCTCGTGTGGTTGAAATGTGTTCCCCTACTTTAAATTAAATTTTAGGAAACCGACCTCAAAGCCAATTAAAAAATTCTTCAAAATGTTCAATATTTCAGAGTTAAAGACTTCAAAACTTCCTTAAAAGTCTGTCCCTCGAATTTTTGGTCCTGTCTTGCGCCTTTGCTATTTTAGTATAAAACTTGAAAATAATAATTCGAAATACGAGCACAAATTTTTAATTTTATGCTTACGAAGCTTCGTATATTATAGTTAAAAAGTGATTTATAATCGTCATTTCTAAGCAGCAATAAATAATTATCATTACTTCTGCACAATATTATTTAGAAAAAGACCTGTCACGCCCAATTAAAATAATACTGGGAAATATCAGTAGAGTTACCAATTTTGACCTGGAGGTATAAAATAATTTTTTTATATTAATTGCAAAATTAGTAATCTCTTGTTTTTTGTCTTACAGGTAGATTAATTTGCATCGGTATCGGAGGAGGAATCAAACACAAATACCACCAAATCCAATGGAAAAGAGACGGCCCAACCGAAGGACCTCCAAAGGAAGAAAAAGTATTGACAATCTTCAAAGACGGTTGCAGAACAGGGTTCGTGGCTCTTGTAGGGAGTGGAGATGAACTGAAGTATATCCTAGCCACTGCGAATATGAAACCAGGTGACATAATTAAAACATCCCTAGAAATTCCCCGCATACCGGTCAGAGCCAACGAAGGCGACGCCCATCCCTTGGGTGCTTTGTCTAAGGGAACGATAGTACATAATATTGAAAAGTACCCAGGGAAGGGAGGTTTCTACCTTCATGCTGCTGGTGCCAAGGGCACTATTGTAAGGGACGATGGTGATGATCGGGTTGTCGTGAAAATGCCAGGCAAAAGACCCAAAGAATTCAGTTTTGATAAACACTGTATGGCTACTGTTGGACAAGTCTCGAACGTGGAACATGGAAAGACTCCAATTGGAAGTGCTCAGAGGAATCGAGAATTGGGAAATCGACCTAGAAGCGGTCTTTGGCATCGAAAAGATGGACGCCATGGTCGAAAAATCAAACCGCCGCCTCCTCTCAAGCGAATTCGTCTAAAAAATGCACTCAAATTCAAAAGAGTTCAATTCACCATGAGTTCCATGTAACTTACAGATTTCAAATTATAATTATTAGCAGTGAATTATTTTATAAGTCGTATAAATGGTGAATGAAACATTTAAATATTTGTCTTCTTCACATCCTATCAAACTTATCAGGTAACATCCACCGTGATACTGATGATTACAGCGTAACAAGTTATGACAAGTTAAATTTACAAGTTAAATGACAAGTTAAAATTACATGATTATGGCATGATCTTCGATTAAATCTAGCTTTTATCAGAACGCCAGGAAATATTGATAACACTTCATAGACGAATAGACTTTTATTGTCATAAGTTTCACAGCTTAGTTGAGGATTAGGAATCTTTGAAATGCGTTAAGTTCCAGAAAACAGGGGCAAAACCTCAGAATGTGAAATGCGTTTGAGTTTTATTTGATTCCTAATACGTAACTGCAGTTTGCAACGATTAAAAAAAAACGAAGCATCGAAAACACAATTTGGAAAAAACAAGCGAGACCAAAACATTGACGAAAGAAAATGGTCAATGTCAATGAAAGAAAGTATTTCTGAAAGTTTTGTCCCTCCAGATCCCTCGGAACTCACCCCTTTTCCACCCCTAATACTTAAAAAATTCCTGGAAGCTATCCAAAATTCGAAACCACGAATTTTTCGATGCAAAGTAGTTTCAATTAACAAGAAAAAAGTCATCAAATTTTCAACCTCATAATCGCCATGGATCTTACCCCTTTTCCACCCTTAAAACTTAAAAAATTCCTGGAAACTACCTAAAATTGGAGACCACGAATTTTTCAATACAGAGTAGTTTCAATTTAAAACGAAAAAGCCATAAAATTTGCAGCCCCCTAAACGCCTTGGGTCTCACCCCTTTTCCACCCCTAATACTTAAAAAATTCCTAGAAACTACCTAAAATTGGAGACCACGAATTTTTCAATGCAGAGTAGTTTCAATTTAAAACGAAAAAGCCATAAAATTTGCAGCCCCCTAAACGCCTTGTATCTCACCCCTTTTCCACCCCAAATATTTCAAAAATGCTTCGAAACTACCCAAAATTCGAGACCACAAATTTTTCGATGCAAAATACTTTCAATTAACAAGAAGAAAGCCATATTAAATTAGAACAGCAAGGCCATATAAAATATCACTCTAGAATTTTCGGACCTCACTCTTTTTCAGCCTCTAAGACTTAAAAAAATTCATGAATCTACCCACACTCCCAAACCACGAATTTTTCGATTCAAAGAAGTTTCAATTGATCAGAAAAAAGCCATATAAAACTTTCAGCCCTCTAAACGCCTTGGATCTCACCTCTTTTCTACCCCTAATACTTAAAAAAATTCGTAGAAACTACCCAAAATTCGAGACCACGAATTTTTCAATTAGGAGTAGTTTCAATTTAAGACGAAAAGGCCAGATAAAATTTTCATTTCCCTAAACGCCTCGGATCGCACATCTTTTCCATCCTTGATACTTCAAAAATTGTTGTACAGAAGAATTCAGTTGAGAAGCAGAAAGTCATATAAAATTTTCGCCCTCTTACACCATTTGTATCTCACCC
>JBAGKK010000253.1:149401-178542 GCA_037177015.1 Euceroptres primus
TATATATATAAATATATTGTTACTGAAATTGTATGTTAATTAATAACCCGAAGTTGAGGGTGAGAAAAGTAATAAATAAAGTAATCAGAATGTTAAATCAAGTGTAGCTTAAATATAATAGATAATCTTGTCATCTTGATAGTTTCCGAGGAGTATAGTAACGTTACACAAGAACATCAGCGCGACTATACATGTACTATCTGCGCTTCAGTGCCCTGCGGCATACAGCAGGAGAAACGAAACATCCTTAGGGACGTTAAACTTTAATCAGACAGCCATCTTCCGTTCGTGAAGGCATCAAAGACATCCACCTGAAAATGAGAGGGAAAGTAATTTCAGATAACGATTCCCTCAAGTCTCAGAAATTGATAGAAACGGTATAAAACCTATTATTAACTATTGCAAGATCACATTTTTTATATAAAATATGTGGGTGAAAATCAAAAAGTTGGAAATATCGCTTATATTTTAAGAAATAATTGTTTTGATTACAGGGTTTTATTAAGCGTGTTTTTATCTATAATATCATATGTGCGAATTATTTTTACTTCATCCAGTATCAAAATAAATTCGATTAAATATGAGTAAATGTTAAATCGTTGAAATCAAAAGTTTTCTTTCAAGCATAAAATCGAAAAATTTCAACTTTTTGGTTTTAACCCATATATTCTTTACTTTAAATTTAAATTCACTTTAAATCTTTACTTTACTTTAAATTTACTTAACTTTAAACATCAGCATTAATGCAAATTTCTTTATATAAACATGATAATTACTCTCCAGATAATATATTTCACTTGAGTTTAAATCTAACATACTTCTCATAACTGAAAACCCAGAAAAAATTTTGTTTGAATACATGTTACCTTACTTCACAAAGATCCTCAAATTTAATTATGAATAATGTTTCTATTTCTACAGAAAATTTTCCACTGAGAGTATTTAATTTGACAAGTACAAGAATCACATTAGCTACTTTTGAATAAAATTGTGCAGGAAGTAATTATCATAAGGAAGAGAGAAAAAGACGTTAGTTATTTCATGGCACGTACACCTTCTTTGAGTAAATATGTCAGCATGAATAGAGCATTTTAATTTGTCGTAAAGTACGAACTCTTGTTCACATTATCTCCTAAAAATTTAGTTTTAAAGACGGTCGGAGCTATTTTCTCCAACTAGTCTTAACGGCATGAAAAGGATACGTGAATAATGAGGAAAATAATAGATAATGAAATATTTATAAATTAGTTTTCTATCCCTTGACACAAACAATGTAAGCTATTCCTCTTCCATATTTTGAAAGATGAAGTGTATTGAGCGCACAGCAATTACTTCAAACACTTTATGACTAAACTTAGAAAATTACTGCCATTATACTATCATAAAAGCGACGTGCAGCAGGTGATATATTAAAAAAAGATAGTTTATAATGAAATAGATAACCACTTTCAAGAAGTAGTTTATAATTGCAATGTATAAATGCAATGTCAGAATTATATGCAATGTCAGAAAAAGCTGGATTAGTTACAAGGCAAATAAAAGTATTCCAAGAAAGGTCAACTGTCTAAATTCTTCTCACAGTTACAACAAGGTTTGGCGAATGTAATTTCACACTTCAAGAATGACATATGTATTTCTACTTTTTTCACATCACTATTCTAGTTAATTACGAAATTCAATTGTTTTGTTTTGATCATACACAATTCATAGAATCCTAAGAGAAAATTATATTCTACAAATAGACTATTTAAGAAAGTATCCGCTTTTTTTTGAAAAAAATAATTTTACAATCTAAAACAATTTTACTCATACTTTTAGAAATCAAAAATGAAAATGGAGAATAAAAGAAATAAGAGAAAATATATATAATTATTTCTTTCTCATTCTCTTTAACCTACATTAACTATTAAGGTGATTATATGCATTGTAGTATAAAGTAAAATCTTCAAAGTGTTTCCTTTTTAGGATCTCATGTTTCAAGAAGAAGAACCCAATGATTTTATTACCTAAAATGAAGTGTTTCTTTCTCAAGTAAACAATCTATGACCGAATCCATTTACAATCATGCAGACTGGCGGGTGCCTTGTTCAGAATTGGCTTGTCAATGAAATATGTTTTTGTACGTAAAAAATAAAAGGACACGTATTTTTTTGAATTAACATAGCGAAATATTTAAATTTTTTAAGAATAATTTTCAATTTTAAGGGAAAAATTAGTTTTTTGCAAATTTTACTTTAAAAACCTTGCAATTTTTGCAATTTTTTAGATATTAAGGTTTTTCTTATTCCAGTTTGTCACAATTTTCTCACTCTTTCGAAATCCTCGAAGAAAATGAACAAATAATAACAAATAGTAAAGTCATTTCGATTTTTTGAAAAAATGAAAAAATATACTCTACTTATCATAAATTTTACATTTGGTATTGTTTTGTTTTTCAAGAGAAATAAATGATTTTATATTTTTGCTTCGGTACCTTACCCTTTTGGCGATTTTTGAGATCTTAAGGTTTTTCTTATTTTAGTTTATCAAGTTTTCTGCAATCTATCGAAACTGATGAGAGAAACAAAGAATGAATAAAAACTGGTGAAATTATTTCAATTAAAAAAATAAATAAAACGCGACATTTTCTTTAAACAGTTACCTTTATTTCGATGGAATTTTCAGGTGTGTTGGGTGCTAATATAGCTACCTGCCATAAATTTTAAAACTCGATTGTACTTGCATTTCAAGAGAAAATTTCCATGTTTTCTAGAATACAATAAATGCAAGAACAATAAGAAGAATAGAATTTCTTGTTTCTTGAAAAATAAGTACAATCCAGTTTTAAAATTTATGGTAGGTAGACTACATTATCACCCAACACACCTGAAAATTGAAATAGCTTTACCAGTTTTTATTCTTTTTTTATTTGAACAGATTCTGGTGAACAGATTTTTTATTTGAACAGATTTTTTCGAACAATCGAAATGGCTTTACCGCAGACTGCGGCTATTAGGTGCATTTTTTACGTATTTTTGAGATTCTTTTTTAACTTTACGCCCAAGAAAAATTTGTCAACTTTTTTATTTTTACAGTCAGTTAGAGAACTCAATTCTGAAGAGTAATCAATCATTTCCAGATTTTTGAATCATTTTTTACTCACTAATTATTATTGTTGAAGAGTTGTATATTTTTGTACTGCCGATCTTCTAAATAGGTACAACTATTGTTTCTTTATGTTTTAAATGAATAAAACAATTTTTTAATACTGAAATACTCTTAAGAATTATTATTTAACTATTTGAGAATACTTTCTGATGATAAAGAATGAAGAAAAGTTTAATTAAGAAATTCAGATTAGTTTGAGATTTATCAAACAGAAAAAAAACAATTAAACATCAACATTAATATTAACGAAATATATTTTTGGGAGAATCTATAATTTGTTTGACATCTATCTAAAATTCTAAGGTCATATCTAACCATTTAATTTACTGGCCATTCCAAACTGAGCAAATTAACTGATCTATAATCTATAATTTAACTGATACACATTTTCTCCTGGAAGAGAAAAATTTGCTCTGTAGTAAAATAATAATAGTTACAAATAACTTTTTAGAGATAATATTTTCTCTTATACTTGATGTTAAAATCTTCAAAATAGAGCACAAAAGCTTAATTCTTTCATCGACTGAGCTGCAGAAGCGAAAATAATAGAAACTGAAAAGTGAGGTTAGGTTTCTGACAGGTATCCTCATTTTTTATACAATTATATTTCGAAAAATATCAATTAATTTGAAATATTATTTCAACTTAGCTTTTTAAAAAAGAAATAAATAAAAAATAAACCAATACCCGACTGCACAGAACTGAAAAATTAGCATATAGCATAACTTGCTGAACCAGCCGAATTATACCGCCGATTTTCGAATTTTCATATATCACCTTTGAACTAATTAATGATAACGCAAACTCGTATTTATTAAACAGATTCCTTTTATCACTTAAATTTGGAAGAAAAACAGGGTCAACCGAGAATTTTTTATTACTTTTAAACTATAGAACTAATACAACGTATGGAGGTCTAACCAATTGTTTAAAATGCATCCACATATTTAAGCATTTTCTAATGCTTGTACAGAGGTCGTATAAAATTCCACCCTTATCTTCAGTAAAGTAGAAATTCTTTTGAATCTTATGTGCTAGGGGTTAATTATTTTGATTCAAATTATTATTTTTAAAAACTATTAGTATAATATATAATATAATATATATAATAGTACCTATTAGCCCCACCATGCGCGAATAGCCCCACTCTACCGTACCGGTTTTTATTATTTCTTTGTTTCTCTCATCGGTCTCGAAGGAGTGTAAAAAGCTTAATAAGCTGAAACAAGAAAAACCTTAGAATCTCAAAAATTGCTAAAATGACAAAGTTTTAAAGCAAAAATATGAAATAATTCTTTTATTCCGAAAAACAAAAAATACCAAATGAATAACTTCTCAAAATTTCAAGGAAAAAAAGGTGAGATTTTTTATCATTTTTTTTCATTTTTTCCAAAAATGGAAATATATTTACCACTTTTTATTATTTTTCAATTTACTCGTGGATTTCGAAAAAATAAGAAAAATGTGACAAACTGAAACAAGAAAAACCTTAATATCTAATAAATTGCAAAAATTGCAAGGTTTTTCAAGTGAAATTTGCAAAAAACTAATTTTTCCCTTAAAATTTTAAAATAATCTTAGAAAATGTAAACATGGCGCTATTTTAATTTTAAAAAATACGTGTCCCCTTATTTTTCACGTAAAAAAAATATTTTATTGGTAAGCTAATTCCGAACAAGTGACCCGCCGGCCTGCATGATTTGAAATACATAAACAAACCTATGTTGGTTTATGTATTTTATTTATTCAATTAATGTTAAATTATTTATTTAATGTACACTTAATTTATTTATGAAGTATATACTTATGAGAGTTATAAAAATATTTAGCTATGTTTTTCAATACATTTTGCTCTAGGTATTTATATAAATATTAACTCGACCAAGCCTCTCATTTCTTTGATATTACCCTGTCATCAAAAGTGATTTATCTCCGTTTAAATCAATTTCTCTGATGTATATCGTTCACTTTCTGACATTGGCATCAGTTCGTGAACGATTTCTCGGAATGGAAGAAGAAGAAACATTTGCGCCATGAATGAAAGCGAGAGAATTCGGGAGCATAATTCTCCGAACCGGAAGTAGGCGAGACTGACGCACGCTCCAAGTCGAGTTTACTAGCCTCTGCGTAAGCAGACTTCATGATCGTCGCTTTCGCCGTACAGGGAGATCATTTTCACGGCTCGTACCTACGTACGAGAAATCGGTAACAACTCGCTAGTTCCGGCATAAAGCATTAACAGCTCTCAAATGAGGAAAAATGACAATAAAAGAAAAAGCAATCAAAGAAAATGGGATGATAAAAAGAAGAGGATCGAAGAGAAAAAACATAATAACAAGAAAGATGACAAGCGAAAAAAGAGGTAGGCAAGGGAAAAAAACATAATCGGGGAAACAGGGGTAAGGAACGAAAAAAGATAATGGAGGAAAAAGGGATAAGAAACGAAAAAAGTGTAATCAATCAAAAAAGATCATTCAAGGAACCGCAGAGTTCCTTCAAAGAAGAAATGAAAGAGGGAAATAAGTCCAATGCGTTCCGGACACCGAAAATACGCTCTCGAGCCGAACAGCGTACTTTTGATGCACGAGTGCGTTTACGAACTCGATCATTAAGGCCCACCTCCTCTCACCCCCTCTTTCAGAGAATGTATGCGAATCCATGTATAACGCCTTTGGGTTTCACTTGGTCTGACCCAGTTAAGGTTTTATCCATAGACACCGCAAACAGGAATTCACTATTCGCTCTATTCAAGGACGGCATAGATGTTTGATAACAATCGAACAATGTCCTAGAATTCATAAGCAACACTTAAATGAAAGAGAATCTTGCCTTTATGACAAAAAGTTTCTTTTTGTAACAACTGTTACTCAGGTTAACAAACAATATTCTAAATTCTGAAACCCAGATTCTAAATGAGTCAAATCAATCAAATTTCCAAGTAACATTATCATATATCAATGCCATTTTCGTCCTTGCTTGTCATTTAGCTTCTAACTTCTTCCAAATGATCTTGAACAGCAATTACGCAAATAGTCCGAAGCTATCAAAACTATGCAAATTGGTTACAAAAAAGCAATTCTTCCGGAATCATTCTTTTCTTGTTTGATAATTCATTTTGACGCAAACAATTTTTACCCCATTTTGCACTTCTCAAGTCAGCAATTATACGGAGTGACTAATCCTTAAGTTTTTTTGGGTGATTGAGCTCATTTTTGAATAAGGTCATTTCTAACGAATGAGCAGTGGAATTCGGTGGAAGCGTGAGAATGATTTGCGTGAGGCGATAAGACGAAATCTCAGGTGAGTCGGAGGTAATGTAATACGTGAAAAAAATAAGGAAGGACGAGAAAATGAGGGAACAAGATAAAAGACATGCGAAGTCAGGGGGGTGGGTGAGGACCGAAAAGCGGTTGTACGTGTCGGTTTCGGCGATCTTCAGGTGCCTTCATGAACATTATCGAGTGCAGGTGTTGAAGGAGGAGGAGGAGGCAATGCAGGCGGTAGAGGAGTGATGCTGGAGGTATTCATTGCTCTCTGCTCTCGTCTCGACTCGGTTCGGTGGTTGTTTGTCGTTGAAACGTAAACCGCTCTCAGATGATGGTGTATGAAAATGGTTGGTTTCTTAGCCGGGTACTCGCTGGAGGGGGAGAATATTCCCGAGTACGGTGGTACACCTGACCAGATATATAGAGCTAGGGCAGGGCTTCCGTTACGTACAGTCTACGTAGAGTGCTCTCAAGAACGCATCTCGCGATCGTCAGCGAGTATAGTAGCTTATAGTAGTTGAGAGGCTTAAGGAAAAGCGCAAATTTGATTCGTATCGAATCGCGCGAGCCGGTTTTTATATTAAGTACGAAAAGGTACAGTGTTCCGTGATCATACTTATTAAACGGATAACAACTGAATCAGTGAGACACGTGAGAAACTCCATGATCGTTGCGACACTTCCGGGTCCGTTAGACCTTTTGCACTTGACTGACTCCATCAGAAATTACTATCATGAACTTTGTGGATTACTATGCACTCTAGCTAATAGTGTTTCTTGTACAATCATTGTGTTTTGCATCAAGGGCTAAATTCTTTCCTCGAGAACCTTGCTTGGTGTCTTGAAGTATTCCATTTGGATTTGCGATGTTGGATTTATCAAATTTTTTGCTTACTTGGCTAATTCACTTTTGTCTTTAGTTTCTTGATCATAGAATGTACCCTATTCTGTAACTTCTTGTCTTTAGTTTCTTGATCATAGAATGTACCCTATTCTGTAATTTCTTGTCTTTAGTTTCTTGATCATAGAATATACCCTATTCTGTAACTTCTTGTCTTTAGTTTCTTGATCATAGAGTGTACCCTATTCTGTAATTTCTTGTCTTTAGGTTCTTGATCATAGAAGGTAATGATGAGAGCAAGTGCACTGATGAGACTTGCCATCTTCTTGTCTTCAATCACATATCTTTATTGTCTAATTATTGAACATTTTTTCAGGCACCTTTCGTGAACAAAAATGAGATTATTGGCCCACCGTTGCGTATGTATCGCTATCCTTTTGGCAACAGTCTCAGCAAGGTCAGCTGAGACGAATCCAACGAGTAACTCGATTGATGACCAGAGCGCGAGGTCAGGTGGAGGTGGAGTCTTCAGTGACCTTCGCTATGTCTACCAGGTTTACAAAGAGTGTTCAGGCTCTGAGCTGAGCTCTTGTTTGAAATTGAAACTTCTGACTGCCATGGACAGGGTGTCGAGAAGTGTTCAGCTCAATATCGTTGATGGTGTCACTTTAGTCAAAGATGACCCTATCATTCAGGAAGAACAACCCAAGTCTGTTGAAGAGATCGAGGCCAATTTGCCAAGGGCTCTTGATGATCGGGAGGATGCTCTGAACACCATGATTCTGGACAAAGTTGTCAACTTCTTCCAAAGCCACACTCTCAAGTTGAAGCTTCCTAATGTTGAGGAATTGCAAAGGAGTCTCACTGAAGAAGGTGAATAGCATCTTTAAACACAATTTTTCGTTGTTAATATGTTTAATATTAGATCACTAATCAGATCAAAGTCTCACTGAAGAAGGTGAATAGCATCTTTAAACACAATTTTTTTTTATTAATATGTGTAATATTAGATCAATATCAAATCATTAAGGTCTTATTGTTGTGCAATAATATTACGTTGTACAATCATATTACGTAGATTTTGAAGAGTATGACATAATAACTTAGAACCAATGCAAATGATTTTCTAACTGGTAATTTTGTTTATTAAAATTCCACTTTAATGATGCAAAAAGAACTTTGAGAACTTTTGACATTTCCGAAGAACAAAACCAAAGTTTCGGTGCTTGATAATCCAATTAAAATTAACAATGGTTGTACAATTTTCAGAAACAATTGTTCAATTTTCTGGTCATCAATTTCTGTTTATCCTACTTCGTCATCTTAGGTGAACAATATTAGATCATATTCTTACATTTTCCACTTTCTAAAAAGATGTTGCATTGCTAAAATTTGCTTGCGTAAGAATTATCCCATCTCTTTTGTAACATTTTAGAACATCTCTAATTGTAACATTTTAGAAAAGTGTGAAGATTGTGAGGATACTGACAATATTGGTTAGCTAAATGTAGAAATCACTTTCCCTGAAGAGTAGATGTGATAACGAGTATACTAATGACGATATTTGTATTTCAGGCCGAGGTAAGAAAAGGAAAGGTATGGGAGGACTGCTCGCCATTCCGCTTCTGATTGGTGGTACGCTAGTGCCCTTGGCGCTCGGAGCACTTGCACTTTTGGCTGGAAAAGCTTTAATAGTGAGCAAATTGGCGCTGGTTCTTGCTTCGATCATTGGTCTCAAGAAGCTGGTTTCGAGTCACGATCACGGACACGAAGTGGTTCAAGTCTCGGGACATGGCTCAAGCGGCTGGGCGAGGTCGGGCCATGACCTTGCCTACAACGCCTACAAACCTCCCTCAGCTTAGGCAACAAAATCTAAAAGTCTTTAGTTCTTAAAACTTTCTTCTTTTTCCATCATCTAGACTTGTCTTTCGTTGCACTGTGATTTCCATTCTTTCTTCCATTCTATTTTCACTATCACTTTGTCTACATGTACTTCCTTCCGATCTCTCAAATCTATCCACTATCTCTTTATCTATCCACTCTTAATTGCTCTCATCTTGCACCTTATCTTTCCTCATCTTTCTCATCTCTCGATCTTCTCGTCTTTTCGTCATCTCTTCTCTTTCAGTATTTATTTCTCGAGAAAAACAACAAATCGTCTATTGTAATATTCAACATGTATATTTATAAATATTTAATAAATTAAAAATTTTTCAAATTTACGCTTGTCTATTGAATCTGAATATTTATTGAGTCCATGATATTTTTTTTAAAGAATTGAGGTAAAATCGTTCGACTAGAAAAAAAATTTCTCCAGGAAGTAGAAGTAGTGACAAAGCAAAATGCGAATCTGGGCACGTGCTTCGTTCAAGTATGAAAATAACGGACGTCCGATTCGATTACAAGGGAAATGGGGAGAAGTACTATAAAATAATTGGAGCCTGACTGATGGTCATTTCGATTCGGCGTAGACGAAAGTAAGGGCCAGTTGGTAAGAAATAGCTTTCGGATAGTGGGAGTCGGGTAATCAGTAAGATATACTGACAGCTGCGTTCCGGAGTGCGACTATCGATTTAGGATCTCGATGCAGGCCACGAGAGCAAACTTATACTTTGCTTCCGTCTTCATGCAACCAGGAGAGAAGAGTCGTCTTACCTACATACAAACTTGTTACGAGGATCGAACGAAACTTGGCGCGAAATGCACCTTACGCACTATGCGTATTTGTGGTCATGTGTGTTCGTTTACTCACACATGTGTGATTGGTTCACGCATACAGTGTGAGGAAGTAAACCAGGCCGCCCAGGCCAGTCAGCATCCGCGGCCGGTGCGCCTTTTCAAGGTGTGCCTAACACTCTCTACCTACCATGAAGAAAAAGTCGTCTTTAATGGTAAAGTCTCCGGTTCTTGAACTTATCGTCTGGGTGGTCCCGACAGAAAATCTAAGCTCCATTTTCTCAATGAGTAGGAAAACTGGGATTGTGTGTTCTAATTTTCTAGGTGCTGTAACTTTTCTTTGAAACGAGTGTCGAAATTTAATTTCGTATCTTTAACGTTTGAGGGTTTGTGGATCTAGGTGAAAGCGAAAGAGAGCGTGAGAGTCTTCCGAGTGATGGAAACATTTATTTATTTTTGGAGACTAAATTATAGGCAGTATTTTATGTTTAAATATTTTTCGAATATGTCGAATGAGTATGCCTTGCAGATTATTTTGAAATTAATCTGAGTAATTATAGACATGACAGTGGATCGAAATAAAAATTGCTTTAAAATTCTTGTTAAATTATATTTTTAACGGCTCGTGTGTAACACTTTAATTACTTGGACAAAGGTAAAAAGAAACAAATCCAAAATCGTTTGCTCAAATAACTGGCGAGTGCCCTATTCACATTTATAAACATTTTTAATTTTCATATTTATGAAACTTTATTACAAACATTTTTTAATCCCTCAACACTTTCACGACCAGTGTGAACTTTAGTTCCTAGTACATTTTTTGTCGATTTTCATCAATTTAGAAACTACATTGGTACCACAGATTATATTGACATCAGTAACATTGTTGATACTAGTTATTTAATTGGTACCCGTGACTTTATATATATTTATATATACTACAAGCTTTATTAATATCAGTGACTCTACTCGTACCAGAAACTACATTGGTACATTTAATTTTGTTTATATCAGAAACATGGTTGATACTAGTTATTTTATTAGGGCCATTAATTTAATAGATAGCGTTTAATTTATTCGTACCAGAAAATTCGTTGGTACCAGTAAATTTATTGATACCAAAAGCATCATTAACACCAATAAATTTACTGGTACCAGAAAGTAGTAACAGAGATCCTCACAGTGTGCCTAAATGCATTTCCACCTCCTCTATAAATATAAAAAACCACAGATTTTATTGGTATCAGCGAAATTGTTAATACTAGTTATTTTATTGGTACCAGTGATTTTATTGATACCAGAAGCTTCATTAACACTTATTTATTAACACTTATGACCATAAACAACGTTGCTACTACATACTTTATTGATATCAGTAACATTGTTGATACTAGAAACTTTATTGGTAACAGTGCGACTTTATTGATACCAAAAGCTTCATTAATGCCAAAGAATTTGCTGGTAACAGAAACTACATTGGTACCAGAGATTTTATTGGTATCAGCGACATTGTTAGTAGTAATTATTTTATTGGTACCAGTGAATTTAATGATACCAAAAACTTCATTAACACTAAGGAATTATTTATTGGTACCAAAAACTACGAAGGTACCACAGATTTTATTGATACCAGTAACATTATTGATACCAGAAACTTTATTGGTACCAGTAACTTTAATGATACCAAAATCTTTATTAACGCCAAAGAATTTGCTGGTACCAGAAACTACATTGGTACCAGAGATTTTATTGGTATCAGCGACATTGTTAGTACTAATTATTTTATTGGTACCAGTGAATTTAATGACAGGAGAAATTTCATTAATAATAATGACTTATTTATTGGTATCAGAAACTGCGTTGGTACCACAGATTTTATTGATACCAGTAACATTGTTGAAACTAGAAATTTTATTGGTATCAGTGACTTTATTGATAACAAAAGCTTCATTAACATCAATAAATTTACTGGTACCGGAAACTGCGTTGATACCTCAAGATTTTATTCGTATTAGCGGCATTGTTGATATCAGAAACTTCATTGGTACCAGTGACTTTAATAATACCAGAAGCTTCATTAACACTAATGACTTATTTATTGGTACCAGAAATTCCGTTGGTGCCATAGATTTTACTGACACCAGTAACGTTGATACTAGAAACTTTCTTGATACCAGTGACTTTATTGATACCAAAAGCTTCTTTAACGCCAAAGAATTTACTGGTACCAGAAAGTACATTGGTACCAGCGATTTTATTGGTATCAGCGACATTGTTGTTGCTAGTTATTTTATTGGGACCAATATATTTAACGATAACAGAAGTTTCATTAACACTAATGACTTATTTTTTGGCGACTGCTCTTTTCACATTTAAAAATATTTGTAATTTGCATATTTATGAAACTTTATTACAAACGTTTTTTAAATCCTTAACCCTTTCAGGATCAGTATGAGCTTTAGTTCCTAGTAAATTTTTTGTCGTTTTTCATTAATTTTTTTTATTTGGTCATATTATAATATTATGAACAAATATTTTTCTATTTCCTTAGTAAACTTCCGATCCTTTAGAATACTTATGTAGCAGAAACTACCTATTAGATCTTGAGAAAAAAATCCAAATGGTTAAAAAACTCGATTTTCTAAATTTGTTTTTTTTTAGACGCTGAAATAGTTATTAAACACAAAAAATAGTTTTCCTCCTTTTAAAAAAGTCAGGCTTGAATGGATTAAAAATATATAAAAGACTAATCGATCAAACTACAACAAATATTAATCTGAAGCAATGATATTATAGTTAGATTTTAAATTTTAAAATAGTTTAAAAATTAATTTATTTTTGAATGTTTCTCATATAAAAATACTTCATATCTGCCCAAAAATGAGCATTACAAGCTTCCCATAAATATTGATCATTTTATTAAAATATGAAAAGTAAATTTTTTGATGAATCAATACCCAATTCAGATTATTTTTCAGCTTAGTAAAACTTTCATCTAAGTTTTGATTGAAGTTCTAAGAGTTAAAAGAAGCTTCGCTTCTTATGATTTAACTTTTCTTGAATTTATAATTAAAATTAGATTTTTTTCTTATGAATCTGATCAAATCAAGTATTCTATCACCATTTTTTCTGAATTTTATGATTTTCCTCAATCATTCCGCTACCTCCTTAAGCACCTAGATCCATACAATTAAATTCAAGACTATTTCGACACTTTCCAAAATTACTCGAAGACCACCGAAAGAATTCGTCGTTGTAACTCATTGCTGAATTCATTTACAACTTTATCCCGTTATTAATTCCCGTGTACTTTCCAAATCTATACTTTTACGATTACTATAAAAGCTTCAAAATTTAAATGAAGAAAATAACCAGTCTTTTCATAGCTTTCAACACTTGAATTTCTCCAGAATAATTCGAAATAAAAATAAATTATCATAATTTAGTAGTATACTATTATAAAGTAATAATTGTAAAATAATATAAAACTAAAAAATAGGAAAATCCAAAGGAAAATTGAAATATAGTTGAGGTGAAAAAAATTCGAGGCAGTTATATCATCGTTTGTGATCGTTTATTCATTCACCTTTTTGCGAAAGTTGTAAGGATCGGTCGTAGACTTACGGTCGCCAGACTCTCTCCGAATATCTTGTTTTACTGCCCTAAAAAAGCAAGTACGTTCCACTGGTATAGTCGAACAAACGAGGAATCACAGTAATTGCGTTTGTTCTCTAATGCCAGTGTTCCAGTTAATAGCAACCACTTCACACTAGCCCGCCTACTAAAGCAATGTTACTAACCTACCTACTCTTCTTAATAGCACGCAAGTTTTAATATCATGCATATAACAGCCTCCAATAATTGTTGTTTTATTGTTGGTTCAACAATTAAAAACACCACCATTAATAGTTATGCAGCTTAAATTTAACGAGTTTGCGTTCTTACAGTCGTTACAATTCGCAAATGATTTAATGCATTCCTGATGAGTAAATATCACCTGACACTTATAACTAGACTCAAGAATTTATTTGACATCTATAACTTCATTCAATTGAAAATAACCTGACTAACAAATGATTTATTAATAAATTATATTTCTTGAATTCAATTTTTAAAAGTATTTGATTTATTTCTGTTAAATCATTTGGATGTGTATTACTACTGTAAATTGTTAAATAATGTTTTGTCGAAATTGATTGATTTTGAAAGAAAATATTTTTTAAAATATTAAGATCCCGTGTGGAAAAAGCCCTCAAAAATTTAAAGCTAGAATAGTTCAAATTCACCAAAAATGCGTTTTTGACAAAAATTTTATGACAATGTTTTGGAAGTTAAACTTGGGAATTTTAGATAATCCACGAGGGCCCTCGCAGTGGCCGCAGCTTGGCAGCCCTCATGGTCTAACGATTAAAATTTCCAAGTCGAAAAAGTTAACACTTTTTCACCCTCAAAAGTTTGAAGCTAGAATTATTCAAAATCACTAAAAAAGCGTTTTTAACAAAAACTTGAAGGCAATGTTTTGGAAGTTGAACTTCGAAATTTTTGATAATCCATGAGGGCTCTCGCAGTGGCCGCAGCTTGGCAGCCCTCATGGTCTAACGATTAAAATTTCCAAGTCGAAAAAGTTAACACTTTTTCACCCTCAAAAATTTGAAGCTAGAATAATTCAAAATCACTAAAAAAGCGTTTTTAACAAAAACTTGAAGGCAATGTTTTGGAAGTTGAACTTAGAAATTTTTGATAATCCATGAGGGCTCTTGCAGTGGCCGCAGCTTGGCAGCCCTCATGGTCCAACGATTAAAATTTCTAAGTTAATACATTTTTTAACCTCCAAAATTTGAAGCTAGAATAGTTCAAATTCGCCAAAAATACGTTTTTGACGAAAATTTTATGACAGTGTTTTGGAAGTTGAACTTAGAAATTTTAGATAATCCACAAGGGCCCCGCAGTGGCCACAGCTTGGCAACCCTCACGGTTAAATGATTAAAATTTCTAGCAATAATTAAGTAGTGGATGTCCTTATTATAGTACATAGTCCACTGAGTAGTGCAGTAACAATATGTCATCCGAATATGCAGTCATTTAGAAGAAAATTAGCATGTCGATTCCATGTGGGGCCACGGCTGGATTGCAATGAGGGGGCCCGCGTGGCAAGAGGGCAATTCACGTGAGCCCCTCACGGGGGCCAACTCCATTTTTCCACATGGGATAGGGTAATAGCTATATTAATAAGAGGTTAAAGTGTTTAAATTATAATTTCAGTTTTTAAGGTAATGTTTAATTCTCGTAAGGTACTCAAGCAAAACAATATATCAGATTAACTGTTTTGGAATTGCGTGAACGGGTTTTAAAAATAAAAAAAGCAATTTGTATTACACTTATATGGACAAGACAGTGTCGTGGCAAGAACAAGAGACGAATTAACAATTACACTTTTTTGTTGTTGACCACATCCCGCATGAAAGCTTCCCACTTGCAGTCATTGACTTTGGTATTGAAAGAGAAGGGTACATAATATATGTGAATTACTGACTCAAATCTAAAAATTGTTAAAATTTTACAAATATATTTAAAATTAATTCTTCATTAAGTATAATTTAATTAATTCTGCTGAGTACTACATAATAATATGTAATTATCCATGAATTAATTATCAAAAATTTACTGATCCCATTGCATTATTACCTATAATTAAGATTAAACCATGAGATTATTTTTCTCATAATCAAAAATGATTTACGTCATTCCTCTAAATTATTATAATTTTAGGTTGAAGGATTCTTTTTTTTGAATCTCACCTCACTTTCTTTCTAAGATCAAACGAATATCAGCCTATTTTTGATTAAATGAATATATGAATTTTATAAAGATTATTGTTCATGCAGCCTATAATCAGAGACCAATGAAAAAGCGAGAGTGTGCTACTTTATGTGAAGCTGTCGATGACTTCAGGAGGATTAGAGTTAGTTGAAGATCAATGTTTCCTTTAGAAACTCAAATCTCATACTTTCGAAAAAGATGCTACCAATATACTTTTAAAAATAATTTTCGAGGAGCCTTTGAAATCAGTACACATGAAATTATCATCATTTTTTCAAGCTTTTTCGCCTTTAATTATAATTTAATCGTTAAAAACTCACTGGTATAAATTTGGCCTGGTGTGTATTTCGGCCAGATGATAACTATCCATTTCATAAATCCAGTCAGTCAACTTTCACATTGAATAATTATCTGAGAACAATTTTTAATGAACTCAAAAAAGTGTTAAAGCATTGAGCACCTATATCAAAAGTGCAGTTTCAAGCTAAAATTATAAACATTAAATTTAATTCAACTAAACTAGGTAAATTGAATTGAATTAAATTAATTTGAAGTAAAATTTAATTGCATTAAATTAAAATTATTAATTTTATAGATAATTATTATATTTATAAATATAAATTCATGAATAAAATAAATTAAAATTAAAATTTGGTTTAATTGAGTTAAATTATCTTAAGTTAATATCCCCTAATCAACTTTTAGCAGATAATAGAAAATCAGTAGTTAATTAACATCAACAAATTGAAGATTTCTTTCTTGATTAGCTGGAGTGAATGGAATCTAATTAAAGCAAATCAAATCCATGATTTGTCCTCAATTGTGGATCTGGCCTAATACCTTAGAAACGTCAAGCACCAACAGATTTGTGCTCTACAATTCAGTCATTTCATTATCCATCAATTCACTTTTCTATTTATGATTTATAAAAAAAAATATTTTCCTAGGATAAATAAATTAAATTTTATTAAACTAGATATTACAAAAGATTCTTTGTCTAAAACTGATCCAGACGTCAAACTTTCTTTAACGTTACTTGGATCTTTAACTCCTCATTTCAATTTCGCTGGAAAGGAATTTGCACAGTGTGAACAGAGCTCCCATAAATTAAGAATTTTCAGTAAATAGAATGTTCCTTTCTCCTTAAACAACTTTCTACATGAACGACAAAGTCAACGTCGCAGTTTCTTGATCTTATATACAAAATTTAAATGATTGTACAACAAATTCTGAGTACAATGACAAAACTACTTGACGCAAGTCAAGTTGTGGATAAGCTGAGTGAAATAAAATAAAATAAAATAAAATAAATTGAAACGTGAGAGAGAAGAAGAGCGAAGTAAAGATGAAGACCATGGAACGCGGTACAGAGCCTGCGCTTCCAGGGGGCCTTGACCTGACCTCGATCCTCTGAGTCGAGTTCACTCTCGCCGGCGTCGTGGAGAGGAAAGTGTTCCATTACTACAGCGGCTTGGAGTACGTTCCTTACTGAATAAACCCCAACGATTAGCTTTTTATTCATCGTCTCCGATACTCATCACAACTTCCCAAATCCTCATACCTAGAAACCATTTGATACCCATCATCAGAATGTCGATTATCTTCAACATGCGAAAACCTTGAGCCTTAAACTTTTCACCCAAGAGATTTGTCGGCTAGGAGAAAGTCTGTCGCGTATCACAATTCTTTCTTCTGCGCGAGTTCCTTAGTGTGGCATATCGTATGTATATTTTAAGTCGTTTCTTTTTTCTCCTCTTTTAACCAGGAGACTTCGGGGTCATCGTAAGGCGCGGCCATCCTCTCCAGGGAGGTCTGGCTCGGACCCAACTCGCACACACCAATGACCGGGTGCACACGCACATTCTACAGAACCGTTAAACGCTCCGTGCGACATCCACTGGAATAAATTAATTTTCATGATAGGTTGAGACCATCTATGCTTTGCATCGATTTTTGGCTCAATCTCAATTAAAGTCTCTATGGAGGATCCGAAGCGGGAGACTTGAAATCTAAGGAGCAGGATAAAGGATTTCAATTGATTGATTTACATTGTACATTAATTCATTGTAATCCAATCGATTAATTTGCTTGATTACCTTTGATTTTTTACTAGCAGTGATTTTGGTTGTACCATTGATTTTATTGGTATCAGTGACTTTATTGATATCAGAAGCTTCATTAACACTAATGTCTTTAGTGGTGTCCGAAATTACATTAGTATCCCAGTTTTTCATACCAGTACCATTGTTGATATTAATTACTTTATTAGCACCATTATTTAATAGTTAGCATTTAATTTATTCATACGAGACTTCAATGGTACCAGTGACTTTATTGATACCAAAAGTTTCATTACCACCAACAAATTTACTGGTACCAGAATATATATTGCTACCAGAGATTTTATTGGTACCGGTTACTTCAATGATACCAGAAGCTTCTTTAATAGTAATGACTTATTTACTGGTATCAGAAACTACATTGGTACAACAGATTATATTGACACTAGTAACATTGTTGGTACTATTTATTTAATTGGTACCAGTGACTTTATACCACATGCTTCATTAACAACAGTCACTTTACTGGTACCAAAAACTAGATTGGTACCACATACTTCATTGATACCAGAACCATTGTTGATAATAGTTATTTTATTAGTACCATTGATTTAATAGGTTGCATTCATTTTTTCGTACCAGAAATTTCGTTGGTAACAGTGAATTTATTGATACCAAAAGCATCATTAACACCAATAAATTTACTGATACCCGAAAGTATATTGATACCACAGATCCTAACGGTGTGCCTAAATGCATTTCCATCTCCTGTATAAATATAAAAAACCACCGATTTTATTAGTATCAGCGACATTGTTGATACTAGTTATTTTATTGGTACCAGTAACTTTACTGATACCAAAAGCTTCATCAACACTAATGATTTATTAAGCTTCATTAACACTTACTTATTAACTCTCATGACCATAAACCACATTGCTATCGTAGACTTTATTGATACCAGTAACATTGTTGATACTAGAGACTTGATTGGAAACAGTGACTTTATTGACACCAACTGCTTCATTAACGCCAAAGAACTTACTGACAATTTACTGATACAGAAACTACATTTGTACCACAGATTTTATTCGTATCAGCGACATTGCTGGTACTAATTATTTCATTGGTACCAGTGAATTTAATGATACCAGAAACTTCATTACCACTAATGACTTATTTATTGGTACCAGAAACTACGTTGGTACCACATTTTATTGATACCAGTAACATTGCAGATACTAGAAATTTTTTAGTATCAGTGACATTATTGATAACAAAAACTTCATTAGCATCAATAAATTTACTGGTACGAGAAACTGCGTTGGTACCTCAGATTTTATTGGAATCAGCGACATTGTTGATATCAGAAACTTTATTGGTACCAGTGACTTTAATGATACCAGAAGCTTCATTAACACTAATGGCTTATTTACTGGTACCAGAAACTCCGTTGGTGCCATAGATTTTATTGATACCAGTAGCTTTATTGATACCAAAAGCTTCATTAACACCAAAATATTTACTGGCATCAGAAACTACATTTATACCATATATTTTATTGGTATCAGCGACATTGTTGATATCAGAAACTTTATTGGTACCAGTGACTTTAATGATACCAGAAGCTTCATTAACACTAGTGACTGATTTATTGATACCAAAAACTCTGTTGGTGCCATAGATTTTATTGATACCAGTAACATTGTTGATACTAGAATCTTTATTGGTACCAGTGACTTTAATGATACCAGAAGCTTCATTAACACTAATGACTTATTTACTGGTACCAGAAACTCCATTGGTGCCATAGATTTTATTGATACCAAAAGCTTCATTAACAACAAAATATTTACTGGCATCAGAAATTACATTTATACCATATATTTTATTGGTATCAGCGACATTGTTGATATCAGAAACTTTATTGGTACCAGTGACTTTAATGATACCAGAAGCTTCATTAACACTAATGACTTATTTATTGATACCAAAAACTCTGTTGGTGCCATAGATTTTATTGATACCAGTAACATTGTTGATACTAGAAACTTTATTGGTACCAGTGACTTTAATGATACCAGAAGCTTTATTAACGCTAATGACTTATTTATTGGTACCAGAAACTACGTTGGTACTACAGATTTCATTGATACCAGTAATATTGTTGATACTGGTTATATAAGTGGTACCAACGACTTTATCGATACCAAAAGCGACATGAATACTTATGACTTATTTATTTGTACCAGAAATTACATTAGAACCACAGATTTTAATGACACCAGTAATATTGTTGATACTAGTTATTTCATTGGTACACTCCAATCCCGTTTTAAGACATCCTGGTTTAAGATATTCCTAGAATTTCGTTCGGTGGCATTCAGTAGTTACGCGGGTCCGAGGGTAGAGAGGGAGGCACGGCCGTCGAGTAGTAGTCTAGCAGTACCGCAGCAACAGAGAGAGCAATATCAATTCGCCTTTTGCATTTATTTTTAAAAACACGTTGAAAATTTTTTTTCATTAATTTTTCATCGTCATTTAAGAATTGTATCCCTTAGGGTAAAAAATTTACATGCGTGCATAATTCAGTTACATAATTCATATTATTCCTACATACACTCATCGCTGGATCGAGTGCAGGGCCCGTGGGTAGACTGTCCTCGATCCAATGCTATTCAAGCGAGCAGTCTTATGTCAACATTCAAGACCGCGTATATAGTCTCTAAACGTACAAAAGTAAATTCTCAGAGATTCTTGATGTAAACAACGTGTTTGAGTTCAGAGACGCTCAAGGACTATTCCGGTTTAGGACAGGCAATGCCCAAAACCCACCCTAAATCGGAATTCGAGTGTATCATTAAGTTAATACGTATCATTTAGTTTGTTCGTACCTTCATTGGAGTCAGTGATTTTATTGTTGTTACTAAAAACTACATTTGTACCAGTGACTTTCTTGGTACCAGTATCTTCAAAAACTTGATTAGTTCTGTTAATTTATTAAGTGCCAGTAAATTTGTTTTCTACCAGAAAGTTCATTGGTATCAGAAACTTTGACTGTCGTGCTTCCATTGACAAAAGGCTATCCCTCTATTCCGTAAGTTTGACGTTAAGAAGAGTACCATAAGCCCAGTACGAGCACAGATCAGTTTTCAACGATGAAATATTTTTTAGGTCAGTCTCGCATTCTTGGAGTGCCATCCTAGTATGCGAAAATTTCACCGTTTTCGTGATGAATTAAATCTGACCTATTCAGCAAAACAGGATTTCTTGAAGTGATAAAACTTGGGAAGAAACGCCATCGATGCGAAAAGAATAAGCGATAACTGTATGGAAATGGGTGGAAACATATGCCTTGCTGACAGTATGTGTGTCAAATGTCAATCTTCCCTAAGAATTCTGAACTTGGGAAAGAGAGTTTTTATATCCAAATATCATTAAAGGAAATTCATGATCAGCTGCAAACTCTAATTTTTAAATCATCCATTTATTTTTAGTCGTCATTTAACATCTATGATAAATCTAATCAAAAGTGCACTAAAAAAAATTAGCGTTGAATCAATTGTCAATCTTCCCTATTAATTCTGAAAGTGGAAAGATAGTTTTCATATTCAAATATCATTGAATAAAATTCATAATCAGCTACAAACTCTCTAATTTTTAAATAAATTTTTTTAATAAAAAAACTTATTAATAAATAAAATAAAATTTTTTTAAATTATAGTTTTTTAAATTATTTTTTTAAGCAAAAAAAATTAATTCAAGTTTTATTCAATCACTGTAACTGAATCAATTTTTAAACAAAGGTAAATGAATTTTCAACCAAGATGAATAAATTTTCAACTAAAATAAATGTGTTTTCAACCACAATAATTGAAATTTCTAACACAGTAAGTAAATTTTCAATTACAGTAAATGAAGAGTGGTCGAATTTTCAAGAATTTTCTAATAGTGTACATTTTTCAGTTGCTATTTATCTCTGATAAATCTAACCAAAGTTAAATCTTGCAACTCTCCAAGATTTCATAGAAAATACAAATACTAAATTAGGATGATCACAGAAAACCTGAAGGTAATAAAATGTTGCAAACAAATGACAACTTGTAACATTTTGATGCCAATTCGGATCAAGTTGATCCACACCGTTAGAAAATGCTTGAAATTGCAACCACTTTTCATGTACTTTGATTGAAAATTAATTTACTGTCGTTGAAATTTCATTTACTGTCGATGAAATTTCATTTTCTGTGATTGAAAATTCATTTACTGTTGGTCGAAAATTCATTAATTCTAGTTGAAAAGTCATTCATCTTGGTTGAAAATTCATTCACATTTGGATGAAAATTGAATAGAAAATAGAATAGAATATAGTAATAGAATAAAACTTCAACTAAGGTAATTGAAGTTTTTTCAAACAGTGCAGTTTTTGATCAAATTGATACTCACCGATTTCGTATATATAGAAAGGGAGCTAGGATAAAATAATCTTATTCTGTGTGTTAAAATTATAACTGAGAATAAAATAGGTCACTGATTGGGCACAAGCATCTTGAAAGGGAAAAATGAGGAGTTGGCTCCAAAAGTGGAATCTGGGGTCAACAATAAATTGCTAGTTTTAAGCGGAGAAATTGGATTTGGTGTCAGGAGTATCTAATAATGCCTTGCAGTGACAAAACTTGATACTATATGATGAAATGATGAAATCGTGGGAAGGAGGAATTGGGATGAGGCAGTTGTGGCTCGAGGGGCCCTTTGGGGAAAGGCTCTCGAGAGGGAGGGTCCGAGTTCCTAAACCAACGAGATGAATTCGGTGTCTTTGACCGATACATCTCTCGTCCCACCTGCGATCTCAACCGAATGGATACGAAGAAAGAAGAGTGTAACGTGGGCCTGTGTACAATTGTGTGCACGCACGTGCGTTTACACCGACATGCTTGATACACGCATTGACGGATTCACATGATTCGTAAACGAGTGTCACACACTGGAACATGGCACACACTTTTGCAGCTTCTCGAATGGGCCAACACCCGTCTTATGTACACACGAGAGACTATGTAGGCACGGATGGACGGGTGGATGGTCAAGCGAGTACGACAACGACGAACGGCACTCAAGAACCAATAGGTAGGAGTGGGGGCCATCAAAATTTCAAAAACGTACGCGGGCCCCTTTCGCGTCGAGGATAAAAGGCAGCATCGTGATTCTTTCGGTCAGTGTCGATACGATCGTCGTCGTTCAAGCAGCAAAAAATCTGCCTGGATAAGTATCGGTGGTGCCAAGGTGCCAAAGTACAGTGCGAGATTATCTGTGGGGTTAAGTGGTCGTACAGGAAGAAAGTTGCATCATGCTGAAATTCGTAGTGGTTCTCGCCTTTGTCGCGGCTGCTTTTGCAGCTCCAGCCTCGCAGGAGGTCCAACAACCCTCCCTTTTGGAGGAGGCTCTTGATGTGTATTCGTCCTGTGCAGATGAGGCCGACATCTCAGTGTGCCTTAAACTTAAAGCACTCAACTTTGTCGACAGAGCTGCTCGATCCGCGGAATTCAACATCGTTGATGGTCTCAAGATCGTCCAGACTGATGAGGCTAAAAACAGGTAAGGATACCTGGAATACTTCGTGGTGCGGATAATACTGCGCGAAAGTGAATTTCAGTGCGATTGCATCACGTGTAATAAAGTGTATAAGAGGATTATCACGAATCGGACCTTACTTTCGCTTCAAGTGTGATCTGGACCATCAAACCCAGAAAATAACTTGTTGAATCTAATTTTTAAAGAGTTCTGAATTATCATTTGTTGAATCTACTTTGTAAAGAATCATTCTATTCACTACAATTTATAGTTTGAAAAAATCGAAGAAGAAATGAGTTGTTTAAAAAACTTTCATGAGATAATAATTTTTGGTTTTTTTCAGTCGTGCTAACAATGGAAGATCCCTGAACGAAATCGAAGCATCTTTGCCTACTGAAGTTGAAGCCAGAGAAGCTGTAGTTGATGAGGCTCTTCTTGACAGAACTGCCAAGTTCCTGAGCACCCACACGGTTGAACTCAGCCTTCCTGAAGAATCTTCCCGATCCCTCGGCGAAGGTAATATTCCTTAAATATTCGTATTTAATTATATCATCCATTGAAGAAAGTAAATTCCTCTATTTGTAAATAGCAGACTTGAAATTGGAACATCTTTTAATCTTTCAATTGTAACATTTACCTTGGTAAAAAGTAACATTTACTTGTAATATTCACTCTTAGTTTCTAAATTAATCACGGAATCTTTTTGAAGATGCTTAAGAAGCTTTGTCATCAACAATACCACTTTTTCAAAATTAGGTCACTAACCCAAAGGTCATCTATGTTTGCAAATACTTATACAATCTTTTTTTCTCCAGCTCGTGGCAAGAAGAAAAAGATCGTCAAATCTCTGCTGCCCATCCTCCTGCTCCTGAAACTGAAGGCTGCAGCCCTGATCCCCATCGCCCTTGGAGCACTCGCACTCCTCGCCCTGAAGGCTCTCGTCCTTGGAAAAATTGCACTCGTCATCAGTGGAATTCTGGGACTCCAGAAGCTCCTGGCTTCCAAGCAGCAAAACTACGAAGTTGTGGCTCACCCAGTTCACCACGAGGAACACCACGACCACGGATGGGGAAGATCAGCAGGATCCTGGTCGGAAGATGCAGGAGCCGATCTTGCGTACAACGCTTACAAACCAACCAACTAGATTTAGCTATCATCAAAAAATATTTCCCCTTTACATCCTCGTACCTCCTTAATTGATAAGGCGGTCGATGGATCATCGAGAACATCGTGGCCAGGCTAATGATGGATGTCTCTAAAAACACCACAATTAAGCTCTCAACTCAGGGACTGACTATTGGACTCAGGGACAGTGACTTAAGTATACTGACAACAGATAAGTGTTTGACAATAGATAAGGACTTGACAACAGATAAGAACTTGACAAAGACAGTGTTTCGAAGTTGGCATTATGACAGAGACTATGAGACTAGATTATGTAAGGGTTATTTATTTTTGACAAAGAGACTTTGTGGTGGGAGATCAGACTGAAGTGGTCACGACTCAATCATTCGTGCAGCATCCCTCCGGAACCATCGGGTCCGATCTGCTCTAATGTATCATGCAATCTTAATGATTCATGATATCCTTGTGGATCATATCCTGAACGGTTCTTAGTCAGAATCGCACGGTTCACAGATTAATCCAATGATTATTTATTTCGACAATGTCGAATCTCCTTGTAACTTATGTTATTTATAAATAAATATTAATTTTTTAAACATGTGGCACTTATTGTCTTTCTCCTGCTTCGCCTGGGTAGTTATAGTTGTCGTAATCTTCTCTCATGACATGCGTCACAATCATCATTCTCGCCAGCGGAAGTCGAATCTTCTCGGGTGCATCAAGCGTTTCAGATCAGACAATATAAGTACTTTGAGGAGTATAACTTCGCTGGTTGTTTGTTCTTCAAGTGAAACCGATTGTTCTGTCGTGTGTGAACGCCCCCAAAGTTATAAAGGTGGGAGCTCACCTCGGAAGGTTCAACAGTTTTACTTGAGACCTCGCAGACAACATCTGTAGAAAATCTAGTTCCCACTTGAAGTTAAAAAAGTTGCAGTTAAAAAAAGAACACTTTCTATCTTTTATTTGAAAGACAATTTTCAAACTGAATTATTTTTGGGAACTAAGTTGAAGTTGGTTTCAGTTTAAAGATTTTTAAACAAGTTCAAAGGGATGAAGAATGAATTGCGTAATTTTTATTTGTTGGCCCTCTTCTCGACGGGCTTGACGGTAATAATGGAGAATAAATCGGGACCGGAAATAGGTGATGAAGAACCGAGTAATTTTAACGAGGCTCTAGGAATGTGTCTTTCAAAAAGAGTATACGGTACTTTGGAGTGCATAAATCGGGGCGCATTGAGCACTCTTCAGTCTTTGAATGAGAAGGATGAACTCGATTTCGGGGAGATGCGTCTTGAAAGGAGCGAAGGTCAGGGTCGTGACCTCCTTGACCTGGATTATGATCCGCAAGACTTTGGAAATGTTATAAAGGCTGCTTCGAGACTGATGGAGCGTAGAAATCTGAGGTGGAATATGGGAAATTTATATCCTGGATTACAGATGCGCGTTGGGCCTACTTTAAATGGAAATGGAATGCTCGAATTCGTGTTGGACGAACGAGTATCGAAATTTAACGACAGACAAGCAGGAACTGGTAAGCTTCTACACTTATTCTAGATATTCGAAATACTCGTGCAAACTATTTTTCTTTGCTTATTTCAGGTTAGCTAAACTCTTAACTAAATATTTTTTAATAATGAAAGAATTTTAAACTAATTAACTGTGTAATTTTAAAATTTTTTCAATTAATTTATGTTTTTCTTTTCTGAAACTGAAAGTAGATTTTATACACTTCCAATAAAATTAACGAAAAGATCTGTAAAAAGACTGACAGAATAACTATATATAAAAAATGAATACCAAGGAATAAATACTTAATATTAAATAATAAAGAATATAATGTATAAATATTAAACTCTAGAAAACAATTCATTTCTAGTAATTTATTGATTATTAAAAAACTTTAAAAGTAAAACTTTTACTGAGGTTCTTCATACTCAACATAATTTTCGAAAAGTTATGGACTGCTTTAATGAACTTAAAACATTTGTATTTTGTAATGAAGTTGTTTTATGGTACAGCCCAGAAGAGAACTATCTAAAGTGAGAAATTAACGCTGTGTATTTTATGAGCGTGGTACTCAAGAACGAAAACCTAACCGTTAGAAATGACTGCTAGCAGTTTTTCGATACAAATTAACATATTTCAATTAATATTAGAAAAAAATTGTCGATTGTTTACAAGACAAATACTTAAAAATCGAAAAGTGACGAGTAATTAATTTTTCTAACATGATTATTTTCTTGATCGTTTCTTAAATTTAATTAAGTACATTATGCATGGCCGGCGGAACAATTTTTGCTATGTACGGAGGTAATTTTCAAAATTTTTTCCTAATTTTAATTATTTGACTCAATATATGGGCAGATGATTAATTCGATTATGCAGAAGTTTTTCGTCAGACGACGTCTATTTTTATACATCCATTCTATCATTCAACC
The DNA here is from genome assembly GCA_037177015.1 of Euceroptres primus. NCBI lineage: Eukaryota > Metazoa > Arthropoda > Insecta > Hymenoptera > Figitidae > Euceroptres > Euceroptres primus. The sequence continues at coordinate 176,345 of JBAGKK010000253.1, forward strand.
TTACTTTATTATTAAATTATGTGTAACACGGAAATTCGGTTAAGTGGAAAAATTTGGCGTTGATCGGACGATGTAGACTATATGAAGTAGAAAAGGTTGTTATTTTCCAGACATCTCATTTTTAAAAACTTTATCAATGCATTGGATCTTATTTTTTGTTATTAAAGCTTTATTATACGTGTCTCCGATTAAGTAGAAAAGGTCGATTTTGGTCAGACGATGTAATTTTCAAAAACACTTTTTTCATAGGCATTTGTAATTTATCATTATTATTATTATTATTATTATTATTATTATTATACTTGTCGGATGTGCTAGGGATTGAGTGGAAAAGAATGTTTCTGGTAGGTCATTGCAAGTATGAATGTTAAACTAAATATTAATAGAGTCTACATTATTGAATTTTATTTACTGTAATCATCACTTAGAATGTAGAAATCTTAAAAATATACTTAGCTTTAAAAAACCGTGAAATTGTTTGTGAATATTTATGTGGCTGAAGCTGACAGGTCTGAATAGACAAATTTGACGAACAGTGTTTTATCCCCAAAAACACTACACTTTAAATACCTCTAACATAATATGCGAGGTGAATATTACATATAAAGTCCCAAAAAGTACTAGAATTGTTTGAAGTGCCAGGTGTTCTGCTATACAACAGTCCTAAGACTTGTAGCAATAAAATTAGGGTGGCAAGATTTTAAATATGAATACTTATTAACAATCTGAACAATAAAAATGCAGCCCAATATTGAGAATAGTAAAAAAATCTATGTCACATTTCGTAAGCGATGATGCTAGAGAACAAAAATTAAATCCTAATACCGATTCAAAGTAGCCAATGAAACAATAGAATTTATCATTTAAACCAAGATAGTGCCAGGAAATTCTATGATCGCTAATTGCTTGAATAATTCAGAATATACAACAAAATTATAACGATATACTGCATTAGAAATAATTCAGTTTTAATAATATTATGATTATTAATCAATTAGAGTCGCATTTAGAAGGAAATACCATATTGATTATTTTGGTCAAATCTTTATTTCCATGTTGTTACCAGTTCTCTAGAATGCCTGTTGTCCAACGAAGAATCTCTGTTATTTAGAACCACAAAGCTTTTGCATTGATTTTCTAGCACTTTGTTCTGATGATGGAAATGGGCAATTCTGGCTAGTTTAAAAATTTTCTTTGCATGAAAACCAACGTATAACATGTATTATTTTCATGTTCTTCGTAAAAAAACCTGAAAATGTATTTTTTCATTATTTTCGTGGTGCTCTAAAAGAGTTTAGAATCGAATTAAAATTAAAGTTTTAATAGGGGTTGAAGAAGGGTGGAGAATTCGATTTTTCATTCGAATTTTTTCTTAAATACATGGTAATTTTTAAAAATCTTGCAGACAAGAAATGCATTATATATAAATATCGAAAATACATATGTACTTACCAAAAGCAGCTTCCCTTGTGTAGAATTTAGCATCGGTGGAGAAAAATCGACAAGTACACTGACCATTTACTTCTTTAATACAATTTTCTGCAACGCAGAAAAAACTAAGGATAAAATTTGTTGCAGGTAATTTTTAGTAGGGATAAATTTTTATTCAGAAAACTTCACATCTTCCAAAATACATGTGCTGTCAAGAAAAAACAAAAGAAAATTTAGCCGATATTTGGGTAAAGTTTATCCTGTGAAGTTAATTTTTGTTGTAGGTAATTTTTATCGAGGTAAACTTTATCCCTCGTTTTTTTTGTGAACGCATTATAATAATTTTAATCTCATCACATTTAAAATTTAAGAATAAACATTAGAAACAGGATATTATAAATTCTGATTTAAAATAATGTATACTCTACATATAAGCGTAACTCAAATTTAACTTTCATGATCTAAGAAGTAAATAAAAAATATAGTAATTTAGTTTGAACAGGTTGCCTACTTTATAGAACGTATTCTAGTAAACGAGTACATATGTGAAATTATTCAAATAAATTATTATAATATTATTATTTTTGGAAACTTTTCAAACACTGGTTCCTTATTGAAAAGAACCAAATCATTTTATTTTATTTTTTTGAAATATTTTTAAACTCACGTAAAGCGCACATTCACCACTACCATAAAAACAGTAGAAAAGAAAAACGAAAATTAAGAAACGCATGGCTATTAATTTCAAAAGACTTTTTCAATATAAT
>JBAGKK010000253.1:179656-191342 GCA_037177015.1 Euceroptres primus
TCTTAAACCTAGCAATGGAAAAGTCGACCTAAGCGACAATGTCACTTATGTATCTTTTTACTTTGGACGGCAAAATAAATTACATGAGATTTGTTTGATCTTAAATTAAAAATTTGCATTGCCCAGTTATTGTACTATTAATTAATTAATTAGTTAATAAATTAAAAATGTAAGTTTCTCTTCTAAATACAGTTCCTATTCTTTTTAGTGAATGCTAAAAATTCTTTAGCTTCAAGTCATTTATATAATCAAATTTTTTTTCACTTTTTAGTACTTTTTAAAAATACATACTTCTCAAAAAGTGAACACATTGTCTATTATTTTTTTTAATTTAGGCCCAATTATGCTACAGACAACAGAATTTTTATCATCAATTTTCAAGTTTAAAGACAAGTACACAAAAAATGAACTAGAATTTTTTATCAGCATAAGCAACCTGTGTTCATTCATTTATTTCAATTAATTTCCAATAGAACTTTTCCGAAATCTATTAAATTTTTCTTAATTGTTTAATTTCTTAATTAATCTTTCCTTAATTGAACCCTTTACTTAGTTTTCTCTTCCCTAAAAATTAAACCAGAGAAAGTTCAATATTTCGAGCAAGCAATTCTGATTTGCAAAACTCACAAGAGTTTTCCAGTTCGGTCACCCTCTCTCATTAGGGAGTCGCAACATGTTCATGCCGAGGCCTCAATAATCGAAGACCATACTGAACGAAAAGAAAATTCGTGCAGTAGTAGGGACAGTAAATGCAACTTGGTGAGGGTAATTTAATTCAACGATAGGCCTCGTATAAATAGGCACTTGCCCAACCCATTGACATCAGTCGCTAAACCGCCGTTGTCCTTGACATTGTCATCGAAGACAAAATCGATCCAATTTACCAGGTTTCAACCTTAAGCTTCCAGAGTCATGAAGCTAATTGTGTTGTGTTCCATTCTAGCACTGGCAGCAGCCCAGCCTACGAAAAATGAATTCTGGAGGGGCACGAGCATGGATTCTATGGTGGACCAAACCAAAATTGATTGTGCTCAGAAAAACGACGAAATCGCCTGCATGAAGTTCAAGGTCCTCAATCTCCTCGATCAAATCTTCCGCAAAGATAATTTCAAGGTTGGTTGTACTTTATAATTTTAATTTATAAATAATACTTGAAATTGAAAATGGTTCATGTAGAAAAACATATGAATAATCTAAGAAAATTATTGGGTAGAGCTTTTTCGATTTTGAGATTAGAGATTAGCTTCATCAGTAATTAGATCTTCAGAGTGATGATTATTAATACCAGTTTTTAAAATATGACCCGACTGATAAAAAATTATGAAGTTATTGGAACATTCAAATCATCTTCTTCCAATTTTTGTTACGTCTATCCAAATTAAATTTTCTAATAAAAATCATCTCTTCATAGATATCAGAAACTGTGGAAGTCACCCGCAACTCGAACCCAGTTGAAGAGGTGTCTGCTCGCAGTGAAGCTTCCTTCTTGGAGAACTTGAGGTCCTATCTGACTACTCACGACGTGACCTTCAAACTTCCCTTAGAATCCTCGGTGAAAGTTAGCTCGAGGAACATCGATGATGATGAGCTCAGCTTCAATTTGAAATTTGGTGAGGGTCGTGCCGTAGAAGAAGCACGTAAATCCAAGTTGAAGAAAGTCATCATCCCGATTCTCGTGTTCGTTTTACTTAAGGCTATGACTTTGATCCCTCTGGCCATTGGAGTACTTGGATTGAAGGCCTGGAATGCTCTTCAATTGTCGTTTTTTAGTTTCGTCGTTTCGGTGGGATTGGCTATTTTCCAGCTTTGCAAAAAAATTGCTGCCGACAGCCATTCCGCTCCTATTGCTGCTCATGGACCTTGGGAATATCAGGCAGCTCAGTACAGGTCGTTCCAGGATGATGCTGCGCCCTTGACATCACAATTCGCTCAGAACATGGCTTATTCGGGCTATGCACAAGAATAAGACTGTATTAGATCACTTGACTTTTGTAAAATAGCTTCTCCTCTGTGTGTTTCCTCTATTTAATAAATTATTCGTGAAATTGAATATTATTTCCTTTTTAGTGTTCAGTGTACGTTTCCGTACGTTTTTTCAATTCTTATTGCATAAAAAGATATTCTTTTATATAATTCTTGCAGTTTTGAAGAAAATGGTTTAATTTGAGGGAGAGATTGTAGGGAATTGAAATTCTAGGAACGGAATTGTAGTGTTTGATAAATTGTAATAAGAGAGAAAAGGAGGATTTGTATGTAGACTGACGACAGACGATACAGACTGATAAAAATACTGGAAAAGATTTGTTACCAAAAATTAGCCTTCGTAAATGATAGTACCTATGTGGAGGACGTATTTTTATATTAAATTGTATTTCACGTCATTGTATTCGGAGTTTTATTTGTGAGACACATCTAATAACGAATATTAATGTTAATTTGTTAAATTAATGTTAAATTAATGTTAAAAATGTTAATTTAAAAATAATGAATTCTGAAGTTAATTTTAAATGATATTAAAATCTTAAACAGTAAACTTGGGTCTATTAGAACATGATTCAACCTTTCTCAAAACACATAAAATATATATTTTTTTAAATTGAGTATCATTTTTCATTGACTGTACCCATCAGAAGGCTTTTAATGACAAAACTTATCGAAATACGGCGAATTCCGTGATTTCCAGATTTTGTTGTGAGGCCAACTTTTTTATAAATAATCGTAACAAGCAGCTCGACTTTTTTTTTAACAGAACAGTGTATCAGTTCAGAATCTCGGTGCGTAACACGATTTATAGTCGCGGCGGTATAAACCTTTCGAATTATTCTTACTTAGGTTTAAGGGTTATTTTTAATTAATAAATTTCTGTGTACCAAAGGGCTTTGCCCGTTCACTGATTTAAAATTAAAATAAAAAATAAAATAAAATACAGTATCATCGGAAAATATGACACCACTTGTTTCTCGCGAAATACGTAAGTTCTCCTAACTTTGATAAATCTACGGGATGATTTTTTCCGAAAAGATTTTAAGATAAACCTCTATAGAATTTCATGAAATGTGAGGAGGAATCTCGAATTTTTTCCTTAGATTATATTAGCGGTTGAACTTAGTGCAAAAAAGTGGTGCAAAAATAAAATTTAGTATGTATTAAGAAAATTAATTTAAAAAATATAGAAATGAATATTCCAATATATTTCAGTAACATTTATTCAAAAATAAGATACGGGTCATCCTATCAAGAAGGCCAACTTTTAACTTCCAGGAAAAAATTAATGCTTTTTATTATTATTGATTTTTAATGCTTTTTATTATTTTATTAATTGTTTAAAAATTATCTTCGTAGAAGAAGGAACAAAATAATTTCTTTCCTTCTATTAAAAATCTTAATCACTAAAATTTGGTCTATTTTAACTTGATTCAACCTCTCTGTTTATGTACATTTAAAAAAATATATTAGGTTTCATGTTTAGAATTTTGTTCCCATCAAAATACGCTTAGTATCGATACTTCGCAAAATAATTTTTATAAGACAGCAGTGAAAATTGAAGAATCTAATAATTATATAATTTTAATCCGTTTCATGCAGTAAAATGGTACAAATTAAGCAACTACAAATTTAAATCAAATAATTATTCTTTCTATTTTTAATTCAGAAAAACTTTTAATTCAGCAAGTACTAATTAAAATCAAATAATTATTCTTTCGAATTTTAATTCCGAATAATATCAGTCTAGATTTCTTCTCTAGAAATTATCTCTAAATGTATCTCTAAATGTAGTCTCTAAATGTATTTTTTTTCTCTTTATTCCTCCTACTCTACTTACTCGATTAGATAAAATTCTTCCACGCCCTCCCTTCTTTTCGGACAATGGAATTTTAATTCAAAATCAAAAGTCTGCGTTTGAATTACAAGTGGGTAGTAAAAAGTTGTTAAATTTGAAACCGTATACTTTCACCGAATCTAACAAGGTGCTGCAAGTAAAAACAGGAAGGACGAAAGTAACTTCAATGACGCAGGAAGACCTACTGTTGTGGTTTATCCAATTGTGGTTACGTTTTTCTTTTCTCAGAATCTTGGTTCTGTTACTTTATATGAAGACATGAAAATGACAACTAGGTAAAGACCATTTAAATTTCGCCCCTAAATTATGTTATTTTAACTATTGCTTGGGGGGCCAACTTCAAATGGTCTTTAACAAGTTCCTTCTTATGTCTTCATATATATTTTTGTTCAATATACCAATGTTACACGGAAAATAAATACATTTTAATCATGTTTGTTATCACGTCTATAGAATAAAAAATAACAGGAAATTATTTTGAATTTAAACTTGATTCAAAATCGATTGGTAATAAAATTAAGACAACCAATGAACAATTTGATTTAAAAAAGAGATTCAATAGAAAAAGAGGATTATACTTTATTTAACAAATCTTTATATATATATATATATATATATATATATATATAGACTATAAATAGTCTTCACTGACTCAATAAATTTTTCACGATTGTGTATTGTATACAGTTATTTACTCTAATTCAATTTATTGAACTCTAATCAAAGAAAAGGAGATGTTATTTTTTGTTTGATTATAAAAACTTATTAATTAAAGATAAAAGAAATAAAGTAAGCAAGTAATAAAAGAAATTTGAATAAAAAAATTGGCAGTGTCTAGTATTACGGAAATTTCCGTGAAATTATCACACAACATAGTATGGACTGAGGCTATTGTTATGAAATTTTCTGTAAGAATAGCGAGCCCTTCCTTTGTGTTGTATGCTAATTGTACGGAAAATTCCGTAACAATATACTCGACGATAAAATTACTCTATGATAATTCGAGTGCACTGAAAAAAATGGTTTAGCCGTTCCAGCTAAACGTATAGCTGAATTTCATCTTCTAAGAAAATATACCTGTATTACCCAAATATATAACTCTTTTAGTTAAATTTTTCTATCTACAAAATTTTTAGATGACAAAATTTAGTTGAAACAGCTGTATATTTGGGTAACAGCTATATTTTCTTAGAAGACAAAATTCAGCTAAATCTTTCTCCAGTGTGGAAACCTATGATAAGTTGTCGTTATTATATTAGGTAAAGAGTAAGAAAAAACCATGGACCTCTTTAAAATTTATCGTCCATTTATTTAAGCATTAATTTGATTTAAATAGAAATTAAAAGTCGAATTTAAATACCAATGAATATGAACTTGTCTAAATCCAATGGTGTTCTCATCAGCAGATATTAAATATTTCAATATTAAGTACACTGAAGCTCCGGCTTAGAGCGGGTTTCGGGGGTTGCCTGAATGGCCTTCGAATAAAATTGAAGCTATCTAAACGTAAACAAGTCAGGGCCGTATGAACAATTTCAGTTTGATTTTTGTTACGAGTGAAAAATATTTTTTAAATATAAGTTTAATTTAACGTTTAACTAACTGTTAAGTTTGATTTATTTATTATTTATGAATTATTATACATAACGCATAACCAAAACACTGAAAACGAACTGATGCGAACTGACGGGATTCAACGCGTAGACTACCTCACCCAAAAACCAAATTCCTGGAAGAATTATCTCGGTGCTAACGAAACCGGGGCTCGAGTGTAATTTATGTAATCAAATTTTGCTTTTATTATTAACAATACTTTAAGAATTTTTAATAATTTTACCAAACATGTACTTCTCAATACTTAAGGGCTACTCAGAGAAATGTCTTCTTGCGACAAAAGGATGTTTCTTGAAATAAATGGCATTTCCTCTTAAATTTCAGGTTAAGAGGTTTTTCATTTGTCTCAAAAGGAATCCTTTTGCAGCAAACATAAGCAAACATAGTCCTCTTGCGAGAAACTTCACCTAATCTTGAAGCAAATTCAAATTCACGTGATTCAAGACAAAACACACAAGAGGACAATACATTTGTTTTAAGACAACTGAAGCCTTGGCAGAAAGAACGTTGTATCAACACATATTTTGTAACCATGGAGTTTTATATGATTTATAATTTATAATTATAATTAAGAAAGTTAAATTTATCAGAATGGCACGCAGGGAAGAATAAAAGGGCTAGAGAGGATGGAGAAGCTTACGTTAGTCAAAAGAAAATTGAAGTGCCAGCAATAAAACGTCCAGAGCCGGTAATATCAAATACAATATTTAAAAACAATAAAATAAATAAATGAGTGATAAATAATTATCAGAAATTTTACTAAAAAAATACTGTTTAAATTATTTTCACAAGAAAATTAAAATCAAATTTTAAATTATCATAACATGAATAATCAGGTGTTTTAAAATATTTTTTAAATATTTTTTATTTATTTATTTATTTTAATATTTTTCAAAAATATTTTTTTTTTTTAATATCGTTGAAAACTGCATGACTTTCCATAATATTAATACATCTAGAATAAAGGATTATGAATTTCGACGGCTAGCAACCTTCAAATTTACATAATTACGTCACAATTACCAACCGATTTTTTATTTACTTTTAGCTTGTTTATTAGGAGAGAAATGCAAATATAATGCTGAAATTTTGGGAAATAATACAGAACATATCTGCACATCCATATTTGGTACATTTAAGTTTTTATTTTTAAGAAAAGAATTTTTCAAAAATAATTTTCTCCCAAAATAAAAATTGAAACGCACCAAGCATAGATTCCTTGATTTATTCCATATTATTTCCTCAAATTTCAGCATTAGATTTGCATTTCTCTCTTAATGAACCCGCTGAATATAAATAAAAAATCTATCGGCAATTCGTGAAATCATTATGTATCACATATCCTTAATTGAAATTTCAAAATTGTTCTCTTGGAAAAAAAGTGAAAAAAGATTCTATCTAGATAATTGAATTTAAAAATTCCATTGAAGTAGTACATTTATGGATCTAGCTATATCAACATGAAATTATTATTACTATTATTAGAAATATTATAGTTTCAATTTATGTATGGTAGACCCTCCTGTAAGGCCTCACCTAAAGTGATTTACATAATATCATAAAAATGCCTCTGTATGTATGTATGTACTTTTTGTATATAAGTAATAAATATCAGAATAAATTTTTGAATGCTTCAATTTATTGTAGGTCATTTTTTACGGGAATATCTTTTTATCCAAACAATTTCATGTCTTCCATGGTGTGTCGCCATGTTAAATTGAGGTAAACTTTATATTTTGTTTTTCTGAGCTTACGATGCATTTTATTTAAGTACAAATAAAGAGTACTACAGCAAACGGGCAAATTATTAACAAGATTATTTCTCGAAACTCTTCTTGTTTCAATTCTTTTGCCGTTCACACTTCAAGTCGTTCACAAAGAAATTCCTCCACATCTTCTTCCAAATAATACCTAAAATTAAGAAATCTCTTTTTTTATTCCTCAAACCAGATAAACACACCGATAATAAGCTAAGTCACGTGTTCACACTAGAAATTAGCATACAAAACCATGTGACGCTAAAGCACATACCGACATGGACAAGTTCCGTTTCCCGTACGCATGCCATGGTGTACAATATCCGCCATGACAAACAAGCATTGGGGTACACCTTCTCGCACCCGTCTCGGCTATCGCGAGTGAAATTTAAATATGATTTTCCTTCGATCGCCGATTCACATCATGCGCGACCGAATAACATAGATTCACGGGGGCAAATTAAATAAAAGGGGCGGGCCACTCCTCCGTCAGTCGCAGTTCGATCGCCGATTGTGTATCACTCATCAAGTTTAGGTTCCCGTTGGTGCCCATCAAAAAAATTAACATTATCTGTGCAACAAATTAAATCCGTGACCACGTGACATTTCCGGAGGGATAATATTGAAAAATGCGTATTTTCTTGGTGACAGGCCTTCTGGCCTTAGTGGCTGTATCCTCAGCATCTCAGGACTTCCTCACCAATTCTTTGAATCAATGCATCAATGCAGAATCCTGGTCCCGTTGTTTTAAACACGAGCTCCTTGGATATTTGGATAATAAATTGGGAACAACCACAGAAGCTAGATCATTGGATTCAGTTGATGAAGCTGTTGTTGCTAGGACCTTTAAATATCTGAAGACTTTTGATTATGGAATTGACTTGCCTTTTGTTGATGCCAGTTTGAAGTACCGACCTAGTAGAAGTCTTGCCGATGTTGATATCGAATTTAAGGATAATGAAGTTGCTACCAGTCAGGCACGTGGTCTGCTGAAGAAAAAACTACTGCTGCCATTTTTACTTCTTCTTAAGTTGAAGCTTAAAGCTCTGATGCCTATCTTTGTTGCTATTATTGGACTTAAGGCTTTGAAGGCTCTGATACTTTCCAAATTGGCGATTTTGGTTGTTGTTGGTTTCATCGCTGTGCAGTTCTTGAAGAAGGGTGGCATGGCACCTCCAATGGGTAAGTCGTAATCATATTCATATTTTATTTATTCCATTAGGATTTATTATAAGCTTTAGGATTTAAAAAATAAATTTTGTCTCTCGTGGAAAAATGACGAAGAAGTCAGTGTAAAAAAGTTTCCATCATTACCATCCGATATGGAAAAAATATTATTTAAAAAATAATTATTCTACACTGGGGTTTGAAGTTTTGTGAAACTTATTATTCTATTTAAACTTAAGATTTTGGTTGAATAATGTTACTAGTAATGAGAATAACATAGAATGAGTTGTTTCACAACATCTTCACAATGTTGAAAAAAAAGGATGTAAAATGTAATTTTCGTAATAAAAAAATTTCGAAGACTAATGATAATTGAAGTTTCCATAAGTTTACCATAAGGTATTTCAACAAATACATATATGGGGTTTTCAGTTATAATTAAATATTAATTATTAAAATTTAAGAAGTACCTTTAATAGCAATCAGATAGCAAGCTTTCCAGTTTTATTAACTATGTTGATGCAGTTTGGGACAGGAATAAATCTACGCTAGAAACTACAATAAACCTTACACAAGGTTCATATTCATATTCATATTCATATTCATATTTTAATGAATTTAAGGTTAATAAATGTAATAAAATATTTTAATTAATCATTAATATTAATTAGTAGTCAGTCAACATTAAAAACCTTTTCCATAAACCAATGAATTTTATAACTGCAGTTTTAACATAAAATTAAATTAAAAAATTATATTTTCTAGGAATGGCAATGGATCCAGCTCCAGCTTATGGAGCTCCACCTCTACCCTCTTCCACTTCGAGTTACGATCCAGTGAACACGTGGGATGGAAATGGACCATATTCCAGAGTGTGGACACCGAGCAATGGAGCTGATGCTCAAAATTTGGCCTACAATTACTACTCATCTGGTAGTAGTGCTAGCTCGTATGGCTCGCCTTCCTCATCATCATCCTCATCTGGAAGCTCTCCAAGTTCGTCGAGCTACTCATAAAATTTGACCAGCCATCCAATGGGACTATCTGGAATCTGAAAAAAATTAATTCTCTTGAAATCGATGTGGATCGATAAGGGATCGACATATCGATAACTCTTCAAAAGAAAAAAAACACCAAATAATAAAATAACCCTCTAATGAATCCCATGGACCAGTGGGGATTCCTTGGAGAGAGTTGGAATCTCGAAAAGTCTATTCATGATCATGATCATGATCTTTCATGATCATTTCACTGGAATAGATTCTGTGGATGCTGAAGATCATGCAGACGTGACGAGAGATGTATATTAGTTTACTCTGTACCTCTGCATTTTTTTTTTTAGAAGTCAGAGTCTATATTCAAAATGCGTTATTTATTTCTTGAACACTATTTATTGTCTTTCTACATTTGTTAATAAAGCAAGTTATTGAAATGTTGTATATATGTAATATGTATACATAAAAGATACTTTTCTAATCGTCTAATGTGCCAGTGTATGATAAGACTTATACTTAGATTTTTTTTACATTTTCATTAAAAATGGTTTTAATGACACTAAAAATAGTCTATTTTATTTTGTGGATTTGGTAATATTTATTTATTTTTGCAGTTTTGTAATTACTGTAATGATAGTACAATCGGTTATTTTGAGTAATTATTGCTATAATTTTTATTGGTAAATGTCTAAGAATAGAGATGCATAACGAGAATTTCCAAATTCTTAAAACATATCGCCAGATGTCATTAAAACTTTAAACATGGTACTTATCATGATGAGACGAAACTTTACGCAAACGAGATTCTCGTTTCGTCTCGTTTTCGAGATTATAGATTTTCGATCTCCATCAAGTTTTGGTCTCAACTGGTTATGTTTCGAGCAAATCTCGTTTTCTCCAAAAAATTCTCGTTATGTATCACTATCTAAAAATAATTTCTTCATCTGTTCATTAAGATCAAACAGGTCTAAGATTGTGAAGGTCAGTGCAAATTTAATACGCGTGCCACTTACGCTGAATTGGTCACAGAAAATTGATAATGTTGTGGTCTTTTGATGCATTCAAATGTGCAATATTGAAATCACTACCTGTTAGGTTAGAAAATCAATTTTCAAGTGAGATATCAAACTAACCTCGTTTTTTAAGAAAAAAGAGATGAAAAGTTGATCAAAATTTGAGATTTGATTATAAAAATTGATAAAGAAACATGATTGAACAAAAATGTTAATTTTTAAAGAATTCGTTAAAGAATGACCGAAAAATTCCCGCATTTGTGCGCCCTCGAATTCGGACTTCCATTCTATACTAAAAGTTAGTTTATTATGAGACATTAATCGTCTGAAAATTTCAGATTGGTCTCACTTTTTTTTCAAGATACGAGGAACCAAAGTTTTCTCTTTGCTATACCTGTCAGTAGATTATTTGAATCTTTTCAGGTGGATTATTCCTAATCTATAACTGATAGCGAAAAATGTTCAAGGCAAAATTTAAATCTCTAATTGATAAATGGTTAATGGTGACCTTTCTTTGACCCGGAAAATTAAGATCAAAGTCAATTAGATAAAAAATAAAAAATTCAACTTATATGTTGATTTTTTACCCTAAAAATGTTTTTCGGGGTTTATTTAGCTGATGTATGAAGGATTTCATCTAACTCTGCTCTTACAATTTATAGGGCATTTTAATCATTCTCCACGACTTAGGTTGACGTCAATGTTGATTCAGAAACGATAATCTAACTAAGTTTTGATGATAACCTTGTATTTTAGTCATAAGGAATAGTATATTGCGTTAAAATTTGGTCCCTTAAATCTCGAAAACAAAAAGTCAGACCAACCTAAAACTTTCAGAGGATCAATGCCTCATGATAAACTAACTTTTAGTGTAGATTGGAAGCCCGAATTCGAGGGCGCACAAATGGGCGAATTCAGGCTTATTTTTGCGGTCACTCTTTCCTTTTCTTTTTTTTTTTTGGAAAATCATATAGTGTATAAAAGTCATAAATGATAATCATATGTAACCAACTTAGTAGTATAAATAATGTGCATATTAGATTACATTTTAAGAGGGAAGCCATCCGTGTAGGCACGTTACTCATAAATTACTTGAAGTTGTAATTTTAAGATGTATGTATTTTTTACATTGAATCATATATAGTTTCAGGTGCAAAGTTTGACAAATAGAACATAATTGAAGGGCATCTCTAAAATCAGCATACATTTATAAAGAGAACATTATTAGATATACAAAATAAAAAAGAATTGGAAAGATTCATAAATATTTATAAAAATAGAAAACATTAAGTATATATA